>JABFPT010000255.1:22395-33246 GCA_022817245.1 Nixonia krombeini | reverse complement strand
GATACTATTTCGCAAACGTATCGTCAAAAATACATAAATTCCCCTTTTAAATACGATATCGTGTTCAAAACCTCGCCATCGTTATCACGTGTTTCGAATATCCCTGTGATTTTTATCAAGCTTCTCTTTGTTCCGTTCAATTTGCATTCCTGGCAAATGTTACTTCGGACATGACGCATCACTCGCAAGGTTCCCTAAAAAAATGATTCCAAGCAAATACATTTCAACCGCTGACGAAGACACCACCTTTCAGCATGAAAAAGTCGTTTTTCCTGCGTCGGACGCACAAGGGATTCGTGGCCCTTGAAAATGTCAAATGCCCTTTGTGCGCGGAATAGATCTGTATCAAAGCAGGCACCCTTTCCCGAAAGGACACGAGACTGGCGGAGGTAACGTTTGAATAGCAGAATGGAGTGCTAAAACCCCTCGAGATCCAAAGAGTACTCGACGCCATTTTTATACTATTCTTTTCTCTTAGTACGGTGGAAGCAGAAAACAGTTTTCACGCAGCTCGACGAGGACGGAGACAAAGCAGAAATTGGTATTCAAGTTCTCGTTCTTAAATTACGCGGTTGAATTGTATTTCGGGTAAACCTAGAATAAACGTTAAATAACTAATTTCGTACGTTTCGTCTTAATCTGGGGCAATTTTCGAGGAAACGCAATCGAGCATTGTTTAAATATCGTCAAGAAAACGAGAGGGAAATGTTTGTCGAATCAGCCACATTTTTGTTCAAGTGGCGTTGTTTTTCCTCGAAAGAATTGTCAGTTGTAATGTTTTCATAAAAGGACGATTCCAGTTCTAAAAGCAGGCCGTCCTGCGTGTTTCCGGTACAGTGCATTCGTCATAACCCTTGTCATAAACGGAACAATAAACTTAGCGTGGGCAGCAGCTCGAATTCCGCCCCGCGCATTTATCATGCTAACACGGAAACTATATTCTAGAAATAATTGTCGGACGAGAGTGCGAAGAAATATACGTATTTCGCGTTTCTAAAGATTTTATGAGAGGGCAGTTGAAATGTTGCGAAGTATAATTAATTTTCCAATCTTCCATTCATCGTGTATGTGGTCAGGTCGAAGCGTACGAAATGGCTTGCGAAACTGTTGGGGGCGATTAATCTCGCCGCAAGTTGAGAAGTGAAATTGAAACGCAAAAAGAAGGAGCGTCGTGTAAGCCATGTTTCAGGCGAAAGCTTCGGATTAAAGATTCACCGGGGCGGTCATTACGAACAGTAGTAATGCTCGAAAATTTCGCGAAATCTCGGTTATTAGTACGCGCCATTTAATCGAATCTGATTTCATTACGAAGGGGAGCGAGTGTCGCGGGGTCATTTCGAGCGAAAGAACACCGCTGCGGAACAATTTTCGTCATGAGGAAAGCTCGCACGGATTACGAAAGGGGTATTGTGGAAGTACCAAAAACCAAGGGTAAACTCCAGTTTCACGGCCGGGAACTTTCCTCGCAGACTTTGCGCATAAATCACGCCTCTAACTGAGACTGCGGAATTTTCGTGGTACACTCGATACAGAATGGCTGCCGCGCCACTACGGCGAATTACTCGCGGATTAATATCCTTATCTTCAGTTTGTCTCATCCTACGCTTGCTCCCACCACAACTGATATACGCGCGACGCACGCTGGCATATATCTCTGGAACGAAGAGCACGAAAAATTAACCGTGAGTATTAAACAAGTATGAAGGATTAGCGGTTGCTGGGCTGCATTGCAAACACGTATGAAAAAGAGGTTGCTAATACGAAGACGTAGAAGAACAAGTGTTCTCCGAGGTGAATAATCTGACGAAAGGATTAAGCTCGGGGTCGCGACATCAAAGACATTTTGGTATGATCAGCAAGACTGACGCGAGCAGAGTCATTTCGTAATCATGCTCGGCGATGGAGGATGGCGAAAGAGAGTCTGAAGAGACGGTTCCGGGAGCCATTGATCTCTACGTCGACGCCGCTGACTGCAGCCCTCTTAATTAAACTCTCAAGAAATTCAAGTCCCTTATTTTCTCACCTACACCGAGCCATCCGCAAATTCGGACCTCAACAGTTCCTTCTTCGAAGTTTCTCAGTTGCCGTTCTTCCGAAAGTTCCTTTGAGACGAAACGCCGACTCAGGGCGACCTCTTGTTAGGGATACGCCGAGACATTTGATCATTCTTAGCCAAGAATTTCGCCGGCATCGTCGAAACTTGCCGTCGGCGAACTTCGACGCTCCTCGAATTCGCGAAGTCCATGCCCGA
Source organism: Nixonia krombeini (assembly GCA_022817245.1). Taxonomy (NCBI): domain Eukaryota; kingdom Metazoa; phylum Arthropoda; class Insecta; order Hymenoptera; family Scelionidae; genus Nixonia; species Nixonia krombeini. Next base: position 30,995 of record JABFPT010000255.1, on the reverse strand, counting down.
GCGCGCTCGCGAGATCTGCACGGAAAAGTTTAAAAGAGATGATTAGTCCTGCCCTTTTCCGCCACTCCGAGAAATTTAATACCAGCCAGGGCTGTCTGCTGCAATTTTTAATCTCGCGCTGAATTATAAACGAGCCTGTGCGGCAACTTTCGCGCTATTAATTAATTCGGTACTGACGCGCCTCCAAAGTATGCCTGATGAGAAGTGTCATTCATCTTTCTTGACGCGACTTTCTTCGACAGACCGTTCGATATCGTCGGTCGTATTCCCACGCTTCGGTAGGGTTTATGCCGGGTGAAAATTCAACGAATGCCATTGCAACGATGGGCAGTCGAAAAGCCGTAGGAAAGAAGTCGAAAATTTGATTACGATCCATTGTTAAAAGTATTCCGCAACAAGGTCGTCCTAATAAGTTCTATTTGGCGGTCGTTCGCTTCTAGCGGCAAATTACGTCGCCTAGTCACGAGACATTTAGACAGTCTCTTTGATCTTAATCGCGAAACGGGATTGCGGTATTCCGGAAACGAAGGTAAATTTTAAATTTGCTCTTCTCGCCGGCTTCTTCGCAAGCTCCCGTGTTATTGGTTAATGAGGATGCTAAAGAACCGTTTTCCCGCAAAAGGATAGTAAGTCAGAAATGAGAAGTGTGGCAGTGGGAAACAAAGGGAATTACATCGTCGTGTTTCGACGTAGCTCGCTCGTTCGCTAAGTAATTAGCGACAGAAGCCAGAACAGTTTATTAGTACCGAAAGTGCTGAGTAACGCGAAGTACGGGTAAATATTCTCAAGAGTAAAGTTTAGTCCAAGTATGCGATATTCGAGGAAAGAGCACTATAGACAGAGGCAATCCCAATAATGATCCGGGGAATGGCTGCCATTGTCGGCTGTTGTCGCCATCTTCGATCTTACGAATACTCTAAAACCATTAAATCCGCGAGCCAAACGCCGTGGAGAATTGCCCCAAGTGCTTATAAACATAATTACTGTCTTTCGAGTCATTCTCCGTTAACGATTTCCATCCCGCCAGCAACTGCTGACCAGTTATTCGGATGAAAAGCGTAGCGGCGGATAAGAGCCGATTTTATTATTTAAGATTGATAGCTGCAATAAAAGAAGAGATGCCGTTAATTCGGTATAGTCGCCGAGAATCGTCAAATCCCACGCCGTAATGCAGTCTGCGGGCGAAAGACGGCTAGAGAAACTTAAATCATAAACAACCTCGCAACTCATCTAACGTTTTTCCATCTTTATGTAACTCTAAAGTCGAACATTTAATGGCATCGTAATTTTATTTCTCTCGTGGTAACTTTTCCCTTCTCCCGCTTTACCAGGTCCTCAAACTGGAGAAACCTGATGCATCTTAAATCCCAATCCGGTGTACGTTACTCGGCGGATAAACGCATTCGCTGGCTACAGCACGGTGATTAACAAGCCATCGTCAACGATGATGCACGTGAATAAAGGCTGGCAAAAACCGTCTCACCCAAACTTGGGAATTTTTAATCCTGAAGCATACCCAAAATGTTGCGGCCCAGCGAGCGATGGTCCCACCGTGAGCCACGAAAGACCACTCCTATATGCCGACAATTTCAAGGCAATAACGCTTAACTACAAATCAGCAATTTCTTAAACGTCGGGTCTGATAGGCGCGCGACGCTATAGAGACAAGTTTAAATTAGATTCCACACTATAATCGGCCTTTTGTCTCCCGCCAAAGAGGTGGCGCAGCACGTATACACTCTCGAGCCTTTCGTATCATAAATTTCTAAGGGACGAGTGTTGGGGTTGCCGGTTGAGAGTTTCGTAAACAGCGTGACGTCGATTGGAAACGGAAGTGTCCGATGGAAAGGGGTGCAGAAACAAGAGAGAGTTATTACGAGGGGAGAAGTAAGAGAGACAGGAGAGGAAAGAAAGAAAAGTGCACCGATCGATAACATCAAAGAATCGTTTGAGAATACACGGAGTCTTTGAAATTGCCACTATATTATTTCCGATATTCGGGAGGAAAATTCCGAATAAATATTCTCGTTGCCGCCTCGCTTTCTCCACCATTTTCTTCTATCGAACTTTACGCTCCGAGGGCCGTTCAAAGCCGGAAGTGGAGTTACAGAAAATCGTAAATAAATGAAATTTTTCCCGCTCAGTCCTCCGATTCATCTTCGATCAAAGAGTGATTATTCAAAGCAATAGGTATGGCAGAGCTTCGGAAAATTAGATATTTGAAGATGGTTGTTCCATTTCGAGCACTTGCCTTTCTTGCAGCCGTTGCAGACGAACTCGTCCCCGATGCTACGATAAAGCCGGGCGGTCATTAATAAACTGGAACATCGGCGAGTGTCGCGATTTAATTTCACCAACGCGGGGATCTAACAAGCGGAAAAGAGTTGGACCGTTTTTTTCACTTGGCCAGAATTCGAAGGTAGCGGCATGTTAAGAAAGTGGCAGCGATGAGGAGGAAACCAGAAACGAGGAGGAGACTGACGAAGTGAAAGGATGAATTTTGCGAAACTTTCCCTCCACTACGTTGCTACAGACCGGATGAATTTTACATGATTCTGACCCACAGATCGTCGGACAAAGTTAATAGTGGCGAAAAGAACTTGCCGCTTTGCTAACCCGATGAAAGTAAGACGCACATGGCATCTGGAATGAGCTTTCAAGCAAAGCGCAATAATTGATACTAATTTCTTTCATGAAAAAACTAACCGGTTTGTCATAATTGGGTTAAACGCCTTCGTGAAAATTCATTCTTTCCCTCTTGACAAACGATCGATCGCGCGCTGAGGACATTGCGCGCGGTAAATAAAACTCGGCGTACGCAGCTATTCATTTATTTGGTTAATTATGCGATAAGCGGCCGAAAAAGTATACCGTCATTGGAGGTACTTTGCGAGCGTTTCACTTGCAAACGTCACACACAACAAGCACGTTCGGAGCGTAACGGCGATTCGCGGCACAGGCAGATAAAAGGATTTCCGAGTTCTATACCAGACAAAAGTTTCGCGATATGTAACATCCAGACTCTCGGCTGTAAGAACGGGGATTGCAAAACGCGGCTAAATGACAATGCGGCTCTGTTATGGCAAATCGCTTCCTTTTCAAAAAGCACTCCATTTGCTGCTGCGATTGAAGCGCTTTAAAAACAAACGCGAAATCAGTTTAAGCCCGGTATACCCTGCGCTTTTAAAGGGAACTCACTCTTCTTGCAATTAGTTTCCACGAATGGGAAAAATATGTTTAATTACACTTTTTAGCGTGGGATGTGTAACGGCAACGGATTAAAATAGGAAGGTCGCGGGCGCGTGTTTTCCAAAACGATCCGTATAAAAGCAAGTTTAATTAATGCAAGGGTAACGAATTCAGCGGCGGTCGTTATGTGTCTGTCATATTTCATAGTTTACGGAGCTTCAACCGAGCGGGAAGAGAAAGCGGTCGTTGCTGAAGGATGTGAATGCTTTTAATGTTACAAGCTTGCGGAAACAGTCCACCGAAATATTTGATACGTCCTACAAACTTTCGTCGAACATTAGTGTACGAGTTGAATGTTAATATACGGCTACGTACATTTCTCGGAAATGTTTATTGGTGTGTTTTGGCCCTTGTGTGGTTGCCCACCATACCTAGTAAACGTTTCTCATCTTGAATTTGCGATAATGAAAATTATTTCAAACTCGCTGCTGCTCGTAGCACAGAGGTTTGGTTTCCTACAATTTTTTGCGTAACAAGAAGTACAATCTTAAAATACTCATACTATAATCATAATACGACGATAATACGACGTTTTGTTCATCATAAACAACTGTTAATGTTCAGATATTTGTAGCCGATTTGTTCTAGTTTGGAAAACTCATTCACTCGAAGCGAAGAAGAAAACTCTGGCGGTGGGTCGATGTAATCCATAAAACACTCGTTTACATACAATATCGAATGATCAGGAGTTTCTTCGTCTTGTTATCAAGGAATACATATTTTGTTAAAATTAACGACTCTGGTGCAAACATCTCGCACGACTGACATTACGCAAATAACGTGAAGCGAAACAAGAGTATTTGTTTACAAAAGTATTTTTTTTCGAGTCGCGGCGCAAAGCTGTATTTCCCGCTGTTTCGACACAAAGTATAACAGTGTCTTCGTTAAAAAAGAGGGCGTATATAAACACGGAAACAAATTAGTTTCGAGTTTCACAGGTGTGAATCATCCGTGTCGCCCCACTCAACGGCGTAACGCGTTAAGAAACTGCTCGCATGGGAGTAAAATCAACCCTCGGAAACGTCGGTGGAGTCTGAAAGTACTACTTTGGCCAAGTCACCGTCGTAACGATTCGCCCTGAGATGACGTAAAAGAGGAAGTTTTAGGCAGGAATGTGATGTATGGAAGACGAATTAAGCTTCGGCGTGACGATTCCTGCACACTTTTCTCGTAGATGTCACGATCTAGCGAACGAAACGTAGCCACGGTCAGTTTTTATTTCATTAGGAGGTAAAACAAAGCTGTGTTCTGTAATGAGTTTAACGACATTCGTGAGCGAAGCTCGTTAGGGTGAAAGCGAAAACGGAAGTCTACAGCGGAATGGTAATGAGACAAACAAGGCAAGCTGCGTGGGTTAAAAAAATGTGTCCGTTGAGATTGGGAGAGGCAAGCCGAGCCGAACTAATCCGGAGAAACGAGCGTACGCCCGAATACCTCGATATTTGGAGTTATTGAGCGGCTCGGAGGTTTCACGGCGCCACGCCATTGCAATCGATGTAATACCCCGGTTTATTATCGCAGCCTATTAACTGCCGTATCGCGGAAAAGAAGTCGGAACGAGTTGATCCTCGGACGCGCAATTAAGTTGCGGTTCTGCTTATGCAGTCTCTTGTTTCCCTTCCCAAATAATTTATCTTTCACGGCTTAACAGCTTTGAAAAGTTTTAACGCGGGATTCATGGCCTCGCGATGCCTGCTAGTTTCCAAAGCTTAACTTTGTATCTTTCGGCCATCGAACATTCAGGACACGAGAATTAAGTCCGCAATGTTTACCGGATAATTACATCTCATGAATGCCAAAATGTGAGCAGATAATTAACTTATTACCGAGCAGAAAGTTGGGGTTTTGTTGTTACAATGGTCGCCGATGTCAACGCGATGTTTGGGGTATGAGAGAAGAGCAAAGAAACAAACTGACAGATGGATCCACTTAACGAATCAGCTCGAGCGGAGTCAAATTACATCGCGTGACCAAACAAGCCGTGTCCCGTGTACAATAGCGTAAACAGTCAGGACGTTTGGTAACGACTTTTCTTTCGTCGATTGAGTCACGCGAGCATGAAATCTGGAAAGAATAATTCCAAGATCGCTGTTTAATTCGTCTTATCCAAGTTTGATACCGACGTAACCTTCGCCGCAGTAAAGTCCCTAATTGCTTATTTTCGCATTAAACCGTTCAGTCTTGGCAGTCAAATTCGAGCCATTAAGTGATAAGATCCAGCGACGGTTGATCGAACCGTCGACTCGACGTGTAACTTCTTCGTCCCAGATCCTTTTATGATTCCTCGAAGCAATCGAAATCAGAATGGCTTTTAGCGTAATCATTTCCAACAACGCGGATTCCGCGGTACTTTGTTCCTGGTCTTTCAATCAGCCACTCGTTTCTCTTCCGCCGAGTCAGATCTAGATCGCGTGTCGAAAACGAACAGCTGCCGAAGCTCGTATGGATCATGGCGTTTATGACGAAGCTCGTAACTGCAACGCAGATTATCGCCGAATGGAGAGGCAAAGGCTGTGCCTGGGTCGAAGGCAGAAAAGCGCTCGATGGTATTCACCGGTGCGCCGAGATAACGCGATATCAGGGATGGTTCATGGAGTCAGGGCCGACAGGCCATAAAAAAGCTCCCTTTTGATCCAAGACTCGTCAGCATAACACGCCGGTTACCAACGCGATAGATACAAAAAATAATTAAACAGTGATTAGTAACGAGGATTTTTTACCCTGACGGAACCGGCCAAGTTATTTCGAAGTTCTACGCGAGTTGGAAACATCAACAGTCCTCTTTATAATAGAGTTTCGATTCAGTTCACATCCCTTCTCACGTCGGATCCCATCCATCGTCCGGATGAAAGTAGTTGCGACTACCGTAATAGACTCCACCGGTTTATGAGCGATCCGAGCGCACATAAATGTTTATCTTTAGTCGCCTGTGCGATGACAATATCGCGGAATATCCCCTGCTGGAATGCATGGTCCAAAGTAATTAATTCCCAGAGACAAGGCTTCGTATAAGTTTTGAGTAAGATGTAAATTCAACATGGCACCAAGAAGCGCAGAATCGACAAAGCACGCTCTATCTTGCAACTTGGTTGAATCCGAATTAAGTACGTGCCCTACGGCCAACGGGTCTGAGCACAAATATATGCACAAACGCCTCTTACAAAAGCAGGTTGGCACGTTCGCGCGCTCCAACTCCGCCGCCCTATATATCCTTAAGTAATGCAGTTGCAGAATAGCGGTGGCTATGAAAGTTGCGAATCTAGTTGCATCTCCACTTTCTTCGAAACTCGTAAGTTTCTCGCGATACCGGACGGAACTTTTTTAAACTTGCTTTATACCGAGTTGAAATATCGTCCTTTAATTTCCTGCGAGCATTTAATAATCGGAAACCCGAAGAAACTTACTTTAGCTTTATTAAATCGAAGCGGCGGTGACCGCTGGTTTAATTAAAAAATGGAAACACCTTGCACGCGCGGTTCCATATGCGTTTATATATACGTGGTTGAACTGAAAGTGGCGGCTGAGTAGGCAACACATTTTGAAAATCTCCTCAAAAGTAAATAAATGACACAACACTGAAATATGGGAATGTGTGATTTCCGTATAGATTAGTGTTATTAAAAATTGACTGTACAAACTGTAGCAATGTTTTGTATCGTTAACCACTTTTACAATATGGTACTGAATGTATAGAGAGAAGTTTGCAACCCCAAAAATACGATTAATAGTACAATCAGATTATGTCAGAAAATTGCATTTTTCAACAAATTAAATTCACAATAAGTGACAAATTAAAGAATCTCAAATGTTGCATATTGAAAAGAACAATAGTAATGCATTATAGATATAAAGAAATCATTGCTTTACAGTATAATAAATTTTTTATGGCGTAGAATATTTATTATTGAAACATAAATGTATGGAAAAAGACTTTAACTAAATATATAAATGACACTGTGTTGACGTAATAAAATAAACAAAAAACGAAAAAATTCTAATAGCTTTTCAAAGAAATACCTTACGCCATTTGGCGGATAAAATATTAAAAGTTCACAAAACTCAGCATACAGAAAAATATGTATATATTGAGGGGTCTTTTTAACTGATACCATAGTGGTGTAAACGACGAAAAACTCTGATAGTCCCCCGAAGATGTATGTAACGCCATCAACCATTAGCAGCTCATAACTTCGTAACTCTCTAACTTTAAATACGCCGTTAATATTTAAGGAATATTTTATGGGATATACCGTGGAGATATGATACTGCGGAACATGTACTGTTTCTTAGAGTGGTTTTTGATAATTATAGCACAAACTTGCAAATTTCTGTAGGTTATAAAACAAGTTATATTTTTCGAATAAGACATCAAATCGAATTTTAAGTTGGCTAATGACTAACAAGAGAAAATTATTTCTTTAAGATATATCATTGTTTTTTTTTTTTTATAAAAACGTGTTCCTAACTACAAAACTGTTCGTACTACAAAAGATTTGTTATTTTTCTAAAGTTTAACGAACTTTTTTACGACACAACATGAAAAAGTAGTATAAATGATTTTTTTTTAATTTACTGCGGTTTACAAAAAATGGTAGATCTACCTTAGTTTTAGAAAACGTAATCATGTAAGTATCTATTAAAAAATATACTTTTAATAATACCGCAATCTTCACTCCAGTTAAATAGATATGTCTAAGAGTACAATACCTTTTTGTGAAAAAGTAGCAATATTTTACGATAATCACGAATAAATAAATTTTCTTTGTGTTGAAGATAGGATCGTGCATATATGAATTTTTTGTAGAAAAGAAAGTGTAGTATCACCTTCTAAAGTTGCTACAGTATCTAGTCAATCACCATGGACACCTGTTTAAACAGTAAAAAGGAAAATGGCATATTTGTACTAAAGGAAATGGGTCGCCATTTTGTTCAGTAGATATCTCCTGTTATAAAGAAAAAAAAAACGTCACCGAAATGAGATTCTCGTGTTAAACGATGTTTAACAGTTGTGAAAGCTTTTCCTGCAGACAATTCTCGTTCGTTTGCTTTTAAATCGTTGCTCGAAGAGTTTATTACCTAAAAAAAGTCAAGCTGAACAAGGGTGTAATAATATTCGGAGACATTCATTCCCTTTTTCCATTCTCATGCTATTTACCCCACTGTTCTTATTCTATTTGACTCGTTCTTATTTCAAATACTCCATTACCCGAAGAAGTTTTGAATGATCAGCATGAATAGCCGCTTTATCGACACAGTGGGTGCAGTTGAATTTTATTTCTACAGAGCACCTTACAAGAAGTCTCCAGAGGAGTTTTTCGAGAAGAGTATAGATTTATGAAATTAAGTGTGTA
>JABFPT010000250.1:24115-34266 GCA_022817245.1 Nixonia krombeini | reverse complement strand
AATGTTTACTCGGGAACGTTTCCGCTAGATGGCGACACACGCGGCGTTTTATAGCGGTGGGGAAATTCCACGGTAAATGTAGCGACTAATCGAATATTCCCATAGGAATTCATAAAGGGAAAAAAAGGTATATAAATACACGGAGACGGACTGTACTGTGCGACGCGTACACGTCAACCGAGGGATTAATAAAATCACATACTCCTTTATACGCTTATGAATACATTTTTCTCTTGCATATTAGATACCACGCTACGTTGCTATGTCGCTATGTTTTCAGCGTACAGGTAGATTCAGATGATCTATATACGTTGTACAGTGTCTCGTTGCGCAGTTGGCGTCACGTCATTTCAGCCATCCTTTTCGCCGAACGATCGATACATAAAAACTGCACTGAAATTCATTAATACGTCGTACGCGACTTGATATGCGCGATGGCTTTTGCAACGCGTTTCAAGAGCCGTGGAAATGAATTCACCGTGCTGATAAAAACACACTTTATGCGGAAGCAACGCGACTCTCGGGTAACATGTCCGGATAACGATACAGTCGGAGAATCGGAAGATCATAAACGGTGAAGTGCAGGTGGCTGAAAGCGCGGCGCACTCGTCGCGCTCTTTGTTCAGCAAAATAGAAGGAGAGTAGTAACGACGATCCGTCGCCGCTGCCACCACCACCGCCGCCGCCTTTCCTCCGTCTCGCGTAAGGGAAATTTTGAATTCCTACCCCAGCCTCTGTGTCTCTGCATGTTTTAAATGTAGCCCCGAACCCTTTTCCCGGGAGTTTCTCGAACGCGCCGTTTCCCGAACGTTGCCTCGCAAGGTACACACATTTACCGCGCTGCCGTACACCGCTTTTGTGCTTGCATAATATGCATTGCGCGTTGCCCGTAACATGCCGCCTCTGCACAAGTGCGCGCCGAAACCTAACCTAAAACGCCCGACCCTGCCCGGAATCGCGTCCTTTCCTCGCCGCCGAGTGCTTTGTTCCGTCGAAGCGTACGCCGCGCCTCCCCGCGGGATTTCGCCGAACTTGCTCTCTCTCTAATTGGATCTCACATTAGAGACACTCGTGAACGGCGCGTTTCGCAGGGAATTACCCCGGTCGCATTTCCGACGAATCTTCGCGTGCGAAACGCGCTCATACGCGTAATCGGTACCTGCGCGCCGTAGATAAACCGCGCGTTCGAGACTGCATTGTGTGGCCGCGACATACACGTAAACCCCTCACGCGCGCCAGTGCGATTCGCCGAATGGCTGAAGCAACCGAACTCGCTCCTTCTCCGTCGTTTCCCGTACTTTCCGTCTTTCTCCGTTCCTCCTCCTCCTCCTCCTCGTCTTTCCGCTCCGCCGCTCATCCTCGTCTCCGCCGCCCATATCGGCCGCCCGGCACAAAGCGTCGTTGCTCCGCAAGCGAGGTCCCTTTTCCTACTACTCCCGTCTCGGTCCCATCGTTCTCCGATCCGTCGGTGCGTCCCTTTCCCTCTACACCGCTCTCCTGTACCCTCGCTGTTTCTTCACAGGGTTCCCTCGTTCCGGGCCCGCACGTTCACGTGGACTAGGTCTAAACGCGTGCGTTGTCCCCTTTCAAACCGGTACGCGATTGGGGCCCGATAATAGCGACGGTTATGCGCATACCTCGAAAACCGTATGCTCGAATCGCTTTCAAATCATGCGGAACAATGTCGCTTTTGGCTCACATTTTTCCGCTTCCGAGTGCGTAACTCGATAGAAAATTACGTAGCGCAACGTCACCCCGTAGTTTGCACAACGATGGGAGTGTCGCCTTCTTGTGAGAAATAGAGATTGCAATTTTTCGCGGGATAGGAAAAATACGGTGTTTGATAACGTTACTCTCATCCTCTCGGCGTTACCCACGATTGACAGGTTTCTTTCATTTTTAAACGTATTTGGAGAACACGGCGCAAACTTGTTTGTACGCGGGAAAATAAAAATATCCTCTGCAGCGGCATTACTTGCGCGGTAGGAAAACGTTGGTAAATGATTTATTGACGTTGATCCAGCAACTGATGTAACGCGATGAAAATTGTAATGGATTATTTAATATTTTGCATCTTCGTCGGCAGTTCTAGCGAATCTAAAGAACCCGCGAATGTTTGTACGGATCTACACGACTTTCGTTTTAAAGGAAAATTGAAATACTAATGTACGCTTCTTTTCTCTGATGTAGGTAACAAGATTTTCACCTATGGACCTCTAAAGGACAGTTACTATATTCAAGCAAAATAAAGGTTGGTTTTCAGTTACATCATAATTCAAAAAATAACCTCAATTTGTGAATTTGTTCAATTGAAAGATTGCGCACAAATATCAGAAAATCGTAATCGAATTTATGAATCTGCAGTAACGATGTTATTTACAATTGTATCAGTGCAACTATTTTCACAATTATAAAACTGTTTTAAAATGTATTTGATAACTTTACCAACGGCAAAGAGCGTCATATGAGACAAGAGTTTGTCGGTGGAAGCATTTTTTGTCGGTGTTTTTTTGTCGTATTTATAACCTCATTTTTCGCTGATCAAAATATACTCTGGGCTGTGTCGAGACCGCTGGTGAATATTTTATACAAGATCAAGAGTCGATTTAGCTGAAATATAACGCTTTCCTCCACGCAGAAAGATTTTTCTTTTATTTTCGGATTTTTTGCGCAATTTCCGATGCTCGATACAATTCTCCGACGTTCGGCGAATACCGCCCGTTAACAAACTACGGCTATGCCGTCCATAAAGTTGTCCGCTTTGAAAAGCATCGGTTGGAATGCCAGGTGGAAATCGCGGGAGACAAAGAGGTAGATTATAATCGTCGCCCTGCACGCCTGTTTCGGGCTCCGATGCAAGGTGGCACGAATCGTTATTCGCCATACACCCCGTATAATGGTCGCAGGCGCAAGAAGAAGAGTGCCTACTCGCGTCGTCTTTATGCGCCGTGTCCTACACACTGAAAGAGAACTCAAGCTGGCTCACGGTTGCCGGCTTTTTATCCTTCTTCGTTTCCAGGCCTCCTTCTCGCGTCACAATACGAACGCGAACATATGTGTACACATGTACTGGGTGTTGTATCATTATATTTTCATTTTACGTTATTTCATTATTTGCGCTCTTCCACGCCTCAAATCTCATTTCTCACCGCTCCATTTCTTCTCTACTCGTTTTCTTCCTTCTTTATATAGACACGCTTGATTATTTTCTACCAATTCGTTTCACTTTTACACATTTTTACGAACCGGTGTAAGAACCGTATCTTCAACAAATGGTATTGTTAACATAATCGTAGATTTATTACAATAAGTTTAAAAATTGGGTTACGAAGAGCGTTCTGCAAAACAAGTGAATTAGAATTTTTAAAAAAGGTAGGAAAAATCGGTGCAACTTCAAGCGCGTGTTAGCAGCTTCGTAGGTTCCGCTAAATGCGAAACAATTCCGGCAGATGCTTTTGTTTCTGCCGTGGAAAGTACAGAATAAACGAAAAAAGGGTTAAGAAACAATGCGACTTCGAGTATGGGCAGCGGTAATTCCCGGCCACCCTGTATAGCAAACACGCATCCATCTCCCTCCACCAGCCCCCACCACCGGAGCAACGTCCTCCTCTTTCCTTTACGGCTCTCGAGGCTGTTTCCCCAGCCTCCCCTCCCCGGCGCTCGCATTCCCCTCTCGCCACCGGCACGCCGGGATCCACTGTGTACGGCGGCTCCCCACCCTCCCTCCCTTCCCGCTAGCCGCTCCCCCCTTCCCCGGCCGCCGCGCCACCATCCACTCCTTCCCCCGATGCCCCTCGAGCATCATCTCGAGCCTTCCCCACCGCCGCGCTCCACGACTCGTGGCGAAGTTTTAGCGTCGTTCTACTCGTGGCGTGCCTACAACTTAGCCGGATCTATTACGCGCACTTTTCGCCGTGTTTTTTCGTCCGACATTTTCGCGTCTTTCCTGATTTGTCGCAGCGCAGTTGGATCGTCGAATAAAACGTAAGGACGGCGCATTGCGTCTCATTCACTGTCGTTTAGCCGCTCTTTCGTCGGCGTGCCTGCGCTCGTGGTGCGTTTCTGCTGCTTCGTCCCTACGAGAGCGGCTTCTTCCCACGTGTGTGTGCGCTCGCGCGCGCCTGCGTCCGCGTCTCTGTCTCCCCTGTGTAATTGTGTGTGCCTGTGTGCGATTGTGCTTGCGTGCCTGCGCGCGCGCGATCGTCCGTGCTGTACGGGTGTGTGTATGCGCGCGCGAGCGCTGTCTACAGTGTGCGCTTTCGTCTCCATAACCTCCAATTCGCTTGACAGCGTGCGCGCGATTCTTTCTTCGTCGCAATCGGCATTGCTCTGCTCTTCGCGATATTAAAATCGCGCCGTGTGCCTTGTACGTCGCGTGTGTCTGTGTGCTCGCCGTCCTTTGTATTCCGCACAATGCACGGTATACTTCGCGCCGATTCCGAACGTTTCTTTTCCCTCGTCGTCCCTCCGCCTTCTCCCCCAACTCCTCCACCTCCTCCTTCTCATCCTCCTCCTCCTCCTCCTTCTTCTTCTTCATCGTACGCCACGAAACTGCCCGCTGCATTTCGGAGCAAAATCTCGCCGCTCCTTCGACGACTCGGCGTTGCGTTCCCTCCTCCGTTTAATCGTTAACATTTCCAAACGCCCTCCCTCTGTCTATTTCATTTCGGAATCCGGAAGCGAGCGTACGCGCGTTGTGCGCGAATGCATGTATCATCGTGCAGTGACGCATTCTTTTTTTCAGCGTGAAGTGAATCGAGAAGGCGTGTGAAGTGAGTGGATACATGAAGTGATTCAGTACCTGGGAAAACAAGTTTTCGACCGTTTCGGACACGAACTTCCTTTGTTTGGATAAATCGCATTGTCGCGGGACCAACAGCCTACCTCGATTTTGGTAAAGTTCCTCACAATGATTCTTTCACCGATCGGCGTAGATCGGCAATTTCCGCTCTTTTTCAATTCGATCTTTACTACCACGCGCGCGGGATCGACAGTTAACATTCGAAGATGGATCGATGTCGCGTAAACGCTGCTAGAAAATCGGACGCGTGATGTTTGAACGCGGGAGAATTTCGAGGGGCGCATGTCCAGTGTCTTCGGCATGCGACGCGCAGGGCTCGCTTTGCGAACAGGTGTTTCGCGACTACCTGCGACTCGACCGACCAAAAATTCTTCCTCTCCCTCCACATTTCGGAATGTGCGTCTGCCAAGCGCGCTGTTGTCAACTCTACTCGTACAGTGTTTCCAACGGTTTTCGCCGCTGGAGTTGTTTCGCGCGTCTTTCTTTATCCACTTTTTTGACTTATGATTATCTCCCCGTCGAAATCGAAAGATCGAAAGTAACTTTGAAACTATGATAGAAGCCTGGGAACGTATAATCAACGTAAATATATTCCGATATTCGTCGGATTACGTTAGTTCGGAGAATCATGACACATCTTTGTGTCCGGTTCTTTAGGATGTATATATAATGAACCATTCAAGGAAGAATGTTCTCTTTTTCCTACGTCGCATTTGAAGCACAATGGACTGCTTAGGCCGCCATTTTCTTTCTGACAATTATATTTTGCTGCAAAAGCGCGCACGTGCGTGAGAGCGAAAATCCTGGCTAAATTCGCGCAGGTAAATTTGTAAATACCGTGGATTTATCACGTCGCCGAAGTCACGCATAAAAAAATGATAACAATACGACGCGTTTGACAAACCCGGCATAATTAAACGCGACGGTGCGTGCTCCAAGTAAAGAGAAAAAGAGAATAGTCTGGCCTATAAAAAAAACAAGTGATTGCACGAAAACGGGAATTTGCTTGCGTAGCAAAAGCAATGATTATGAAAGTAACACAGTACTTGACAGACAAATTATCTCCTAGAGGAAAAATTCCAAGCGATTTTCACGTGAAATCTTCAGCTCATCATCGCGGTAATAAATCGAACGATTTTCAACATCTTCCGCGTAAAGTCAAATTTGACAAACCCGCTTTCTAATTTATTCAATCGTTGGTCCGTCATTGATATCGTAATCCACGCAAATAATGGCAAACGTCGATTGTACGCCGTGTGAAATCAAAATTTATGGCTCTCAATGAATTGCGCAATTCAAGGTTAGGATGACTTTTGCGCGTTGGCAAACGTCTACGTCGCTTTCTCTCTCGCTCTTTCCGTCCGTGCCCCTCTCTCTTCTACACACTGACACACATACGTATACGTGTATATATACGCGCGCGTATACACGTACACCAACGCGTCATTTTCGAGAATCGGCTCTTCCGCTCGCTTCGAATTGCCGATAAATCGGTTCACTTATCGCGCCAACTCTCTCTCTCTCTCTTTCTCTCTCTCTCCTTCTCGGGTGGAAAGGATAAGGCAATCGCGCAATTAGCGACGCGTTACGGGGAGGCGAATCGGGCGCAAGACTGTATTTCCCCGGCTCGACAATAGCCGGCGTCGTGTTTGCGTATTATTTAACATGCGAGTAGAAGTCAAATAATGATAATGGCCGAACGCCGTGCCACGCCAGTGCGGCAGGTAACATATGGCCGTTTCGGTATCAACAGCACCAGCTACGCACGCCGAACCGCCGCGCGTTCGATAAATATTCGAGACGCTGCCTGCGCACGGCCGGCGTGTGTATAAGCGGCGATTTACTTAATAACTTTTGGCTTCGTGGAAGGCCCGTGATTAGACCGCGTCGAAGAAACGCACGGAATGGCCTCCGTTCGAAACTCGGCTAACAACGCGAATACCTTTTGACCGAAATTTGCGTACGTGCGAGCTTACGGAAAATACGGTTAAAGATCCACTTGCCTAGGGAGGAATTCAATTCGACGCAAGAGGAACCAGTATTCTGCGAAACGAATCCGCCTCTCTCAAGACCATTTAACGTGCTTCGAAAAGTCCCTTTTTCCCTTCCTCTTTTTACAAGTATAATTATTTACATGGCACTGGGTAATCGTAAAATAGATCGCATTTTTTTGTTTTTAAACGCGAATGGGTAATGTTATACCAATATTTGCAATAATTCCGCAGAAAATGTTGGGAAGGGGGAGGGGACTTTCGCATGCATCGTGAACAATGTAAAATATCTTTTATATCACATTTCACGATTCGCATGTTCGCTCAGCGAATTATTCCAACGATTCAGCTCGGACGGTTATTGGAAAACACAGGATATCTGTTTTTGTTAAACAGTTTACTTTGATAACCGGGAAATACGAGTGTGCGATGCCTCGTGTTAAAAGCGAGCCACTTTTGCAAATAAATTTATCGCGTACATTGACGCGCAATGAAACGATCTCGGTTAATTAGGACGTGGCAGCTGCGCGAAGCGTTGCGCGAAACCGGGTACGAAGAGGTATAAATAATTGATTGGAGAAAAAAGAGGAGCGTTCGGGCAGGGAAGGGTAAAAAGAAAGGGAAAGGATGAGCGCGAAAAAAGCGGCGGGTGTGCGAGTGCGGTTTAACGCGCGGGAGGAAGGAACGGCGGAGAAAACGGCGGATAGGAAGCGGCGCGTTTGCCGCGCGAGAGCCGAACGTGGTTACCAGGCGGACCGCACCTTACCCAACCTAACCTAAGCCGAGATAACCTAACCAGCGCTGGCCTCCCGCCGCCGCCGCCGGAGAGGCGCACTTTTGCTCTCGCGTTGGCATTCCCTGCGAGTCTTGCCGTGGAATTTCATTGAGGGTCACGATATGCCCGTAATTTGAGCCGTGATCCGATTGGACAACGAAACGGGACGAGCATCGTCTATCCGCAGCACGTAATAACGCGAGACTCGGCACGTAATTCTTTTTTTTTTTTTGCACGGCCCGCCGCATATCGATCGCCGCCGCGGTGTTGACATCACGATTTTTTACGTCCGCGTCGGTCCTTTTTTCCATAGATAATCTCCCGTCCGGTTACGCGAACCGCGCAACCACCGTAAACGCAACATGCAATTTCCTCTCCGCTTCTCCGTCTCTCGCCCCAAACCGGACATCCTCCGTCCCGCTTTAATTGTTTAATTACGAACCGTTTGGTTTATTAATCGCGAGCTGTTGCCAGGGAAACCGGCAAAAATGTTGCCACTTGTGCCGCGGTGTTTCCCGCTTCTCGCGTGAGACTTCCTCGCGGATCTCTGTGTGCGTTTGCATGTCGGCGGCCTGTGTGTCTGTCCGTGTACGTAAAATAGGTACGTATGTACGGGTGTACGAGGAGGCTAAAAAATGTAGGCACGACGGCGATATTGACCGAGCCAGGTCTGCCTTTCGAGACTCGATGTCCTCGTCGCCGCCGCGTATTTTCATCTTTCTTCCGCACTTAACCCACGTGCTACTACCGCCGCCGACGCCACCTCCGCCGCCGCCGATCGTGCCAGTGGCCACAATGGCGACGGCGCTGATTACGCAAGTCACATGTTTTCAGGAAGGACTCGCCGGCTAACCAGCCGCATGGCGCATGCCTCGCGCTCGCCCGCGACACGCATCACGTTCACAAAGACGCCGAGGCGATCTCTTTTTACATCATCCGTCAATTAATCGACGCGATACGCCAAATCGACGGTTGGTTAACCCTGGCAAGTGTCTCATTGTCGAACCTGGTCGTAATCGGCGTAAATTGTCGGGAAAACGATTGTACTCAATTTTCCGCTCGATCGCCCCCCCCCACTCCTCCTCACCGTGACGGAAGGAAATATTGATGTCTCTTCCCGTTGAT
This sequence comes from Nixonia krombeini, assembly GCA_022817245.1. NCBI lineage: Eukaryota > Metazoa > Arthropoda > Insecta > Hymenoptera > Scelionidae > Nixonia > Nixonia krombeini. The sequence goes on along the minus strand of JABFPT010000250.1, from coordinate 25,574 downwards.
CCCCCGACGAGCCCGATTTTATAATTAGCGATGTTAATCGCCGTCCGTAAATCATGCCGGGCGTATCTAAAACAGCGTAGATTAATCACGGCTTGCCATATCGCGATATTTTATTACTCCTTCTTTACGACCTTCCTTTTTCGCGAGCGACGTTTCTCATGCTCGCGTAAAAGCCTCGCCTCGACGATGGAAACGTTTCCAGTCAATTCCGATTTTTTCAAGCAACAGAAACAGCCTCTTTTTATCGCTCCACTTAATTAATTGTCCCGCCGCGTTGGCCGCGTTTAACCGTCGCGGTTCATTTCCGTCTCGATGCGGTTTCGTTGTTTAAGGCCGGGCGGGATAGGCGGAAGGCGCGTGTCGAGCGTGAATGGTAATCGAACGCGGCTGGGACAAGTCCAGAGGCGAGTGGAGGACGAAACGTCGCGACACGCAAAAACCGTATCAAAAATGGCAATTTGCTTTCCTAACTTGAAATGTATATATTCCGGGAGGGAGGGGCGAGGAAGCTATTTATCGCGTTTGCTCGTAACAAAGTACGACGAGCGAACGCCGGTGTCCGGTAGTAAATTTATCGAAGAAGTAGCACTATTTTTCGCAAATACACCTCCAACGTGTTTTTCACACGGCGATAATTCATTACCTTGCGGGTAACGCGTTGTGGGTTTTGCATTCAGCGTTATATAATTACGCGTCCGACGTTGCGTTTACCGAAGCGGCAACGATATTTTTCTTACGCGTTGCGCAAGATAGATTTTCCGCGTTTGACGCTCGGCCGCGCGTGTTCGTCCGCGCGAGGGCCGATTTCCGCGAGCGTAGAGAGTTCGCCCCGGCGAGAGGAGTGCCGAGAAGCGTCGCGCTCGTTAATATTATATCACGCGTTATCCGGCGCGGTGTCGAAGAACGAATTACCCAACTACCACACGCGTTCTTATGCACGCCGTTACACTCATGCGATCCGAGGCTCTTCAACCAGGAAGCGAGTAATTTTGCCATCTACATCCCGTTCACCCACGGAGAGAAGCGCTTTATTAAGTCAGCCACGGGGAAGTCGCCGGTATTGCGCACAAGAAACGAACGCTGATCTGCCGATTTCGGCCAGACCTTTCGTTCTCCTCACTCCGCCGGCTTTTCCGTACAAAACACACACACACTCACATCCATCTTATTCGAGCCCAAAGTTCGTGCCTTTTTGTCCAGAATGAAAAGTACTGTGAAAAATACTAAAAAAAAAAAATAGACCGACGACAAACTTGCAAATAATATAACGAAATTACGCACATCGAAACTCTACTTTCGTTTGCGTACGAAAAGTAAAACAGCGTTTGCTAAAAATACATTTATTTATCCCGACGAGATAAATCGTTTTTTATTTCGTACATTACAAGTCCGCCGATTTTATACGATTATTCAAATAAAGTTACGATGAACTCGGGAAAATATGCGAATCGAATCCGGC
>JABFPT010000250.1:0-24016 GCA_022817245.1 Nixonia krombeini | reverse complement strand
GCGCGCACGCGAAGTACAAATAGCCCGGAGTTCGGTCACTTTCGCGAATGCGGGGAACGCGGAAAAAAGCATAAAAATTGGCGCAATTTGAGGATACGGAAGAATGCGCGGGATTTTAGACATTCGCATAATCGCAGGCTTCGAATAGCATGTCAAATTGTGGAGAACGTAGCGAAATGGCGGGAAAAAACGATCGGTAGTGGGAGGTTCGGGTTACGGGCAGCCCGGTGGCCCGGTTCGGCGGGCATCGACGAAATGTATGAAACCTGATATAATTAAAGGGGTCGAGGCAAAATATCCTCCGGCGAAGCTCGTTTGCAACGATCATATTATTATTCGTAACAAAGCCGTATTTACACGCGCGTGCGCGCGTATGTTTTATCACGCGCAGTTGCATACCATACTTGTAAAATTAATCCAACCGGTGGAAAGTAAAAATGGGGTAATTAATTGCCAGCCAATTCTTTCCGTTCATTACCATTCTATCGCTTTATAATCGCGACGGCTAATGGTTAATTAACCGTACAGGAATGCTCGATAATTTTTTCAACGCGGCGACGAAACAAAGTCGGTCGTCGGAATGTCGTACCCGCGCGGTACAGGCGACTGAGCGAAATTCCGCGAATACGGCCGATCTACCGATAGATCGTTTCCCAGCTTCGCCCGGCCTTCGCTCGACGGAGATGAAAAAGTCCGGCCGGAGCGTGGAAACGGAGGAATAGGAAATATGAAAATGCGGCGCGAGCTGTAATGCGCGACGGAGCGCGTACTCGCGGGGAAAGGCGATGCTCGCGGTCCGTCTTTCCGTGTGTGCGTCGTGTGCGTGTGTCCGTACAGCGAACACGTGCCGCTAACGAGCCGCAGTGCGAAACGACGCGGCGCGAGTGGCGTCCGACACCGATAAATGAATTCGCGTCCGTGTGACACTTCCAATTATCCCAAGAATCGTTTCTGGCTTTGTCCCAATGACCTTGAGGTTGCCGATCTTCCAAGTAGCGCTTGGCGCAAAATCGGGGCGGTTCAGTCGAAACGATTTGAAGACAAGAAGTTCCCCCTTTTTATAATCAATTACGGCGGGAACGACGGCGAGAGAGGAACCTAATTAATTGCCTCTGTGTCTCGCGAATCCCCGGGGCGTGGGGGAGAGAACGGTTGTTAAAACGCGAAGCGGAATTTAATGTCTCATGGAAAATTCAGTGTTCCGCGGCGATGTCGCGCTGACGGCGATTAAACGCTTGTCGTAATTCAAGAATTTTCGCTAAACCGCGAGGCGACGTTACAAATTTATGACGTCCGCGATGAAAGGAGGAATACGATAGTCGTCACGCGACGACACCTTTGGCGGCGGCCGTCGAGCTCGAAGGCGCCTTCGTTAGCGCGAAGATCGTTTGAAAAATGCTCTCCGCCGATTCCGATCCGCTCCTCCCTCATGCGGTATTAAAACACTCGTAAACGTCGTAAAATATCTGGGTTATTACCGATGTCGGTGTCTCGAGCGGTGGGACAAAGTCACGCGTGTATTCGTGGCGGTCGAGCGACGAAAGAAAAACGCGGCGAGACGCGTTAATCGGCGTCGTCAATGTGGAAAACTGGCGCGCATCGATCGCGGTATTTTTAAAGCGACGTCTGGAGTCGAAACGGTTTCACTTTCGGGGAGGCGGCGACCCGGAGCTAGAAATAAAAGAGTCATTTTCACTTCGAACGTAAATAGTGAATGAACGGCGGCCATTGTTATTTATAAACGAAGAAAGCGCCCCCGCCGGCGTGCCAGGGAACGCGTTCTCGCCCGTACGCGCTCTTTCTCTCTCTCTCTCTCTCTCTGTCTTCTCGCGATAGCGATGGAACTCGCAGTCGAATATCCGAGGCGAGTATTTATTTCTGATTCGGCCAGGCTGCCATTTAGCGCAACACGTCCGCGCTGAATTGTACGTAACAATCGCGGAGAAAAGCGCGTTCCACATCTTTCAGTCTCTTTCCGTGAAAGCCGTTGCCTAAAAGCTTTTGCCATTTCGCCACGCGGATGCATTTGGATGAAAATCGCGTGAAAGCTTTTAACGGATTTCTCTCGCGTATCCTTCGGGTATTACTAGTATTAATATTCGGCATTAGCATCGCCGCCTCGCAATACGAGCTATTTGCATTCTTCTTACCTCGAATTTGCTCGCGACACCATCACCGGTATAACCGTTTCCTTAATACGCGATCAAACCGTTTGTTAGCACGTTGCCAACGCCACCCTTTGACGGTCGCCAATCGACTTTTCGGCTTCTCCGCGTTGCTTATCGACGACTGCCTTGCGATCGTGATCGTTAATCCGAGCGGCGTGAACGAAAACTGCACATATTTTTCACGCTTTTTTCGAATGCAAAAACGTGTGGCGGATTGACGCTAAAATGTTTTGTCTTTTTCATGGGAATAACAAATTCGACGGTGATTTTTTTATATTTGAACAGTAGTATACAAATATTGGTCGATTCAATGAAATGTAACGCGACGTGAAGAGCACCGGGACGTTCTTCAGGTCGCGTTTACCAAAATGTCGTTTTAATTTGGGAAAATGATTCATGGTCGCTTTGAATATCAATCGAGTGAAGTTAATAAAGTGATTTATGGCTCGACATAATGTCACGAAGCGAGATAAAACGGGCGGCAAGTCGCGCGAAAATTTGATAGAGTTGACAAAACGATTCGGCCGAACGAGGCAAATATTTGCGCGCGGTGGAGCCGTCTTTTTTTTTTTTTCTCCGCCTCGCCGCGACTCTAATCGTTCCAATCGCGTTTTGATTACACCGGGGAAGAAAAGGACACGGCCGCGTTTGCGAAATTTAAGTGAAATTAATTCCCCGCCTGGCACGCGCTTTACGAACGGTTAAAACGCCGCGGTAAAATTAGGCGGGCCGGAGCGGTGAAAGCGGCGTGTTTTATATCAATTTGAACAAACGCAACAAAACGGCGCCGGTTCCCGGCAAAGGTGAATAATTAACAACTGTGTCATTCTCGCTGATGCATCGAAAATGCGCAACAACGGACGCGCCGCTGATGCCATGTTTCGACACGCGAAAACGCCACCGATTGTTTATTAACGTATACTGCAACGGTTTTTGCTTTCGGTTGAATTTATCAGCATTCGTTGGGAATGATTTTATCAAAGTAGCCGAGCGGCGGTCGTTCGTTTTTCATGCATGATTAACAATCGCTAATTTTAATTGATTTGGCATTTCGGGCTCGCCCGCCGTTTTTCGCTTTGCTCAGGATCCGGTGAATTATGTACCTCTGCGAAAAGAAAAATGAACGTGCAAATCTAAAACCGTATCACGTACAGTCGATCGCGGAGCTGATCGTGGAATCGAGTTTGGTGTGAAATTTTGATTAGAGGAAAAAAGGCGCGCGTTTGACGATAATTGTTCGCACTTTGACGGTAATTAGCGAACAGCCGTTTGTCCGGCGCGATTGGCAGCCTCACAAATCCAAAGGCGGACAAGCGGATCACCTTGGTCTTCGCAGGCAAAAGTGAAAGTATGTTGGTGGGTCAAGCACGACGCCAGTGTAACCGACGGCTGAACGCGCTTTTATCCCGCGCTCGACGTTCGTCTCCCGAAACGGATCAGTCCAACTTTGATACCATTTTTACCCATAATGCAAACCTGATATTTATCGCACGCCGCATTACAACCATATTCGGTCCACGTTTAAAAAAACAACGTTTGAAAGAGAACTTTTGCTGTAAGCAAAGGAGAGAGAGAGCGAGAGAGAGAGAGAGAGAGAACTCGTTGCGAAGTGTCGGATTGAATTTTGTCGAAGGCTCGACACGTTGTTGCCAATTTCGGTTATACTCGCGAAAAAGGCGAAATCGAGGCAAACGCGTAGCGGATCGGCGCGTTAGCGGGGATTACGCGTGGCCATGTCGTAACGACAAGGGCGACGATTGTTGATACGCGGCTATGGTGGCAAGGTCGGCGAATGCGAGCCGAGAGCGATCCTTCGGCGGACCTTGAAACCTGGGAAGTCTCGTAAGCGCGTTGTCTTCGGCTGGCAAAACCAGTTCCGCGCAGGGCGTATCGCCGGCTGCGCTCGATCTCGCGCCGCGGGGACGCTGGCGAAGGCGACGCGCTCGACAAAAAGTGCACGAAGAAGTGATCATTCCAGGTGGAATTTTGATCACTCCCCGCGGCCGTGGAATGCGAGAAAAACGCTCCCCGGGCTCGACGGTCGAATCGGCTCACGTTACATTCCGGCATCCGTTGTATCGCTGAGGTGCCATAGAGAGAGAAGGACAGACGATCCGGCTGTACCGCTGTCCTTTTCTTCATTTTTCAACGCGACGTTCCCCTAACCTTTCATAAGGCAGGGGCGTGACGCCGCTCGCGACGAGACTTTGGCACATCGCGCGAATTAAAAGTATTCGGTGAATTTGATCGTTAACAGTCGAGTGTATTACGCGAAATAGTTGGAGTTACGATGGTCTTCGCGTGGAAACGGCGAGTTCACGCGCAAACATACACTTCGCGCGCGTTATACGATTATTAACATCCGCCGAATGGCGCCGCGACGACGTTTTACGACGAGTTATAATTGAAGGGCATAATTAAAGCGCGATTACGAAGCCGGGGACGGGCGCGGTTCGGCGGATGGCGCGCGTCGATGACCGAGACTCGCCTGATGAAAAATGCAAAGCGTCGCCCGGGCAAGGCCATACGAACCGCAAAATATTTTTTGAAGACGCCTCGCCCGCTCCTTCCTTTTCCTTTCGCCGTGGCCACGGCTCGGGAATATTAAATCCGAGGAGAAACTGTTTTCGGGGACGCCTTTCGGGCGCGGAGCTGCCGGACGCGACGGACGATGACGCTGCGCGCATAAGTTTGCCTGGGACAGGGCTTCTCAACCTCGACATTTTTTTTTTCTCGCAGCCGTAACGTTTTCATAATCAGGGAGGATGAAATACAGCTTTCCTTCGCCGGAACGTCGCGTTTTTTTTTTCACACATGCCGGTTGTAATTCTCGTTAATTTATTGTAATTAATGCATACGCGGTTCTTAACTGGTCACTTCTCGCGTTAGTTCATTCGCAACGTTCGTACACAACCTTCCCGAGTAATCCGTGGTAATTTGACGGACAATGAGTTCCCACTTTTGCAGGAGTGACCGGAAAATTGCTTGTCCCCAACGTGCTCGAAGGAATTGTTTCGTTGGCGCGTATTTTCGTTTGCTCTTTAAATTATGTAACGTGGCGATAAAGACTCAAAGCAAATCGTAGTATCTCGCGGCCATGGTTTAACTAAGTCGCAGACTTGTAGCGTCATACGATTTATCTGCTTGCAAATGCGCCAAGAAAATATTGTAGGTTATAATTCACGTGTCGCGATAAAAGCGGGATACGCTGGACGTCAGAGATTTTCCTGTAATCGCGAATACACTTTCTACGCGAATTTCCTCTTTTCCATTTACGAAAATACGGTATTATATTTCGGTACGTTAATACGGTAATAGAATATAATACGTCAATTCGGTAATGTATCTCTGTCTTTCCAATTCAGATGTAAAGATTTGCTTCACAAGACGTCGATAAGTGTACGAACTGTTTTATCGACGCGCGTTTTCGATCTCACTCTTTCAAGTGGTTACGAATATTTCGGAAAGTGTTATTAACGAATATTTCGAAAGGAATTACAATAGTTTAGACATGCACATAATGGGAGATGCCATTGTGTGGCATAAAAAACGTGTCTTTGACATTACACCAGTACTGCAAAAAAAAAAATGTTTCCTTTATTGTTTACGCATATACGTGATTCGTAACACGCGATTTCCCAACGAAGCTATTCCCGTGTTTTAATTTTTTCATTGTCAATTATTCAGAATTGAGGTAAGAAATAATTTCGGCAGTTCGATCGAAAAGAACAACGTCGACGAATTTTCGAAAAATTTGCGAGGAAAAAGAGATTCCTCCGACCAGCTGTAACTCTCGAAATTATCAATACAGTCGAACAAGGCGAAGCGTATCTGGCGGCGTGACGGAGTAAAACGCAAACAATCTTACAAATTGCCGCGCTTCTTTTTCCGTGTGTGTTCTACGGATTTGACACAGTTGGCAAATATATACGCTACATTTCCTCATCCTTCTGTTTGCACTGCGTTTCCCGTCTTCAATTCTCTGCAAACACATTTTTACACTTCAGGCGCGCCTCTTAAATAACGAGCTGCATTAATTCCCAAACAACCAGACGTTTAATGGCAGCATTGCGCGGTAACTACCAGGAAACGAATGAAATGACAGATTTGCGATACTCGCGATCGCCGGATAAGACGAGCGGCGAGCGTTTGCATATGAAAGTGTTCATTGACGAGGCAAAAATGGCGGTCGGGGGATTCCGTACATATCCGCCGTGGAATAACGTCCGTATTATTCAACCGCGGGAATTCTCTCATCGGGAAAACGCTTCATTTGCCTGCCACGTGTCTCGCCCAGCTGACCTTGTCCAATCGCTTCGCGGCGTAATCTCGGCATCTGGCTAAACGGCAAAAACGGATCGGCGCTTTCGTTCCGCGATCCCGACCTCTGCCGCCTCCCCCTCCCCTCTAGCGAAACCCCGCTTTACAGCGTTTTAACAAAACTGTCCCACATCGTCTCAATCCGCGTGTGGAAGATGGTTCGCGTATGTACGTGGAAGACGAGTTTACGTAACGCCTATACAAATGCAAATACGAGCATCCGGCGCGTATTCGTCCTCGCGCGCATCTCTCGTTTTTTGAATAGCCGAGTTTTGACCCAGCGACTCCTGAAACGGAGCGCGAGAATGCGCCGGGGAAAAAAAGGCACGGCTCGAAGGTTCCGGACACAGAGGCGTGAAAATCCGCGTCGATAACGGTAATGCATTTTTCCTCGCCGGGTTCGGGTTAATTGCTTAAAGCGCCGTTAAGATAAAGGCGCTCTCGCAATTCCGTTTTCAGAGGTCGGTCCGGCGACCGTTGCCGCGCTCTGACCGAAAACTGGGACGCAGGTAAATACCGCGGTACGCGCAGTCGTCGGTTTCGGTGGCGGCCGTTGCAAAAAGTCGTAACGGCGGCGGGCGTAGCGGCAGTGCGTGCCACCGTAAATCCGAATATTCGCATCCGTCTCTTATCCGTCGCGTCTTACCACGACGCGATGATTTATTTACCGATAAACGCCGCGTCCGAGAAACGAGCGAATGTTCTCGCGCCTGGCCCACAAGAACGGCCACTGCCGTCTGAAATGACGCAACGCCGGGCAGAAATAGAGACGCTGTATTGTTACGAGGTCGTTTTGGAAAACGAAGAGAGGGCAGGAGTTACGACTTTTTTCACGACTTTTTTACGAATCGGGCGGACAGCGCGGAAGCAACTGGCGGGAAATTCGGATATAAACAGTGTCATTATCAAAATCGACCGAGTCGGAAGAGTCGTCGTTAAAAGCGTATCGGCCGAGGCGATTAATTAACGGCACGCCCTCGAATCGCCAGGTTGCGATCGATATTCGCGAGGGCTACTTCAATTTCGGTTACGGACGGAGTTACTTCCGCTGCGTAGCATCGCGCATTTTTCCGACGGTCCAGTTGGCAAACTATTATCGGACCGGACAAATGAGTTACATCCGACCAGCCGCTCCACACCCGTACCATATTTTCACCCTCCGTTGCCATTATCATTGATCGGGCATTGAAAGGTAACCTCGCTGTAATGCTCCTTGCAAAAGCTACGATCGTAAATACCTTTGGGAAATATAGCCAATGGCGGATGATGCGGCAATACAATTACGCGTAATGGTAAGGGAATTGACGTGGGACATCGATTACAATTGACTTTGTTGGAAATCAATGCCGCTGCCCGTTATTTCATTAAAAATGGATTCTCCGCCGCATTATGACGAAGTTTGTCCGGGGGATTAAGAATCGTGCGGCATCGGCGAATTCTGCCATCACGAACGAAATCATTACCAGTTTGTTGCCCGCATTTCGCGGACTTTCAGCGCGTCGCGAGGTACGCTTTTATTTTACTATCGATATATCGCGACTATTTCGCGATATTACCAGCGGCTTTTTTCCTATCCACGCTTTTCCCAGGGCGAGGGATTGTTCGGAGTATTTTGGGGTTAAAGTAGCGTTCGGTACTCCAGTTAAATAATGCACAGAATCAATATACCGAGCGGAGATTAAAGTGGGACTTTGTTGGGTCGAAGTGAGGATGGCCGTTGCTCGTGATCAAATTACGATCAGGTTGACCTAATAATAAAGACTCCACGCTATTTGTTTATACTTCCCTTTGATCGGATATTGTGCACCGCTAATTGGATTGCGACACAATTATAATTCATTTAAAGTTAAGTTCCCCGACGCAACACGCCACATTTGTGGTAGAACATTTTAGGACATTATGCGCGAGTTTCACGGGTAAATCTGAAAAACTTCTTCCCGTCGATTCTCCGGTTTTGTCACAATCATTTTTAAGGAAATAGTCAAGAGTTTTGTTCGTCGCGTTAGTGCAAATCAACTTCGGTGAGAGAAGCGGATTGATAATAAAAATCGGTTCGGTAACCTCATTTCTTTAGGGAGAAATGAAACCTGGATGTCATTTTGCGACAGGGTTTATATCTGGAGATTTAATTCGTTATTCATTGGCACATTTGTCAACTTGACGAACCTGTGAGGAAATTTTGAAAGTCTTAGTCCAATGCTGGCGAACTGTATATGAGAGAAACGCTGGTTATAATAACTTGCTCATAGTTCTCGCAACAGGTACCGGCCGATAAGCGGGTTGACTGTCGAAAAGAGTAGTCGGACTAACTAATAAGCTAATGGTTATGTCGCTGCGGATCGCGAACCGATGATAAAGGGCACGGATTCAAAGCGTCGCGATGGTTCATCTAATAAGCTAATGGATTGCGGTAGTTTTCAAACGGTCTAGCGAAGGTATTCAGGAGGAAGGTATTCACGACATCTTGCGGAAAGAAGAGTCGCGAAATGTATAAGTCCCGAGATGAGCTCGTCGAGACGACGTCGGGATTTCCGGAGAATGGCGAAGCCCGTATATCGCCTGACAAAACGTTTTCCAAAAAAGGAAGAATCGCTTTGGAACGTTTCTGCCCACTCACGCACACGTACACAGCTCGTATTATCGACGAGTGTGGTAGTGCCACGTACAAGTACGCATCTGCCGTTGTTGGTGTGCGAGGAAACCGAGTTTTCTGACTGGAATAACGTTAAATAGCCGACGATGTTCGGGCAAGTGCAAAAACCGAGCGAAACGTAGACGGAAGATCGGTAAATAAGATCTCGGATGAAATAATGCCAGTGACTTCCGCCGCCATTAATTCCAAGGCACGTGTGCATTGGTCGTCACCTCGCCGTCGTGAAAACCTTTCCCGGCTTCTTTCCAACCCTTGTATGGATTATTGTAAATCGAATGTCGCGTGACAGGGAAATCATGCGTCGGTAGTTGTCGCCGTAAGTGGATCGAGATTGGCATCGCGGCCGTAACGTACCATTGGCATATCTCGCATCTACACCGTCCCGTAAAGGATTACGTTTCTCTCGTGTATCCGACACGGCGGATATGCTAAAAAAAAAACCGGGAGAGCCTTTTCAGCGATCGTTCCATTTACCCAGTCTAATTTGTCATTCTCGCAATTGTCGTTATTGATTGTCGGACCGTAGCAATGCCGGCACAAAGATCCGAGGCTCCTTTTTGCCCTTGTTCACTTTCGCGTTCGATTCGTCAAGGCCGGCATTTCGCAGCCAGCCGATGGGACGCGTAACCCGAGAACTGCCAGACGTGCCAGATTGGCCGGGCGCCAATCCCCCGTCTGATTAATTCCATCCTTCGGGCAATCGCGATCGCCGCGTCTTCCCGGATTTCAAGGCTGGCGCGACACCCCGGGCGGCCACCTTTCCACACAAAATCCGTTGGAAACTGTCGGCGAGTGGCTAATCACCGGCCATTCCGCGCAGTTGCTCCTTACGAGCTGGAACGGGCCGAGAATCGAACCAAGTCTCGCCAACTGTCGTTGACAAGCAGTCGTCATTGCGCTCGGATTTGTTCGCGGCTGTTTCATTCCCAGACGTCGCTTTCCAGTCGTGGCCGGAGCTTCTCAGTCCGTTGGGACTGAAACGTAACGCGAGGACCGATGATAGACGCGACGAAGCGAAAATATGCGAGTTGGCTGTCCGTAAAATTGAAGGCTGTTGTGCAACGTGACTGAAAGTTTTAAGGAATGACATGCCGACGTCGTTTCTGGGAAGTCTCGTGACGATCCGGGCATCCCTCTGTCACGTCGCGCCGGGCCGTAGACTCGGCTCGTGGGCGACGGCGGCAGGGAAGGATGGAGGGAACTGGTTTCGGTCAGGGACAGGGGAGCCACTGTCGTCTAAGTAATTGGATAGGCGGTAGGTCGCTGTACGCCCCAAGATCCCCAGCCTGACAAGGTTATTTCATGTGCATACTCCCCACCGCCGCGGTGACGTCACTCCTGCGCCTTTGTCGCGCGTCATTACAGTCAAGGTGGCAACGTTTTGAAAAAACGCAGACGCTTTTCATCGCTGAATTACGCTTCGCGTCTGCCGGCGACTGGAAAATTGCGTTTCTCGGTAAATGCGCGTATGCCATTCCCGCTACTTTTATGCACCTTTTACGATATTTACGAGAAAGGCCGGCATTCGTATGCGTTTAAATCGCGCCGAACAATATTTGCATTAGCAGAAAATGGCGGACGATGCTATAGAAATGCGCAGTTCTGCGCGGCGGGTAAGTTTATGCCCGCGACACGCGAACATATTTTTCCCCGGTGTGGAAGCCAACACTCGGGTAACGAAGCGACGACTGGCGACAATGTCTTATGAATATTAATATTCGAATATAAATAATTTCGAAGTAAGTAGCGTAGCGCGAGCAGGCGCGCTTTAAGCAAAGTCCATTAAGCATCCAGTGACGTCACCGCCTGCTCCACAGCCGTTATCCGGAGATGAGACGGATAAGGTAACCATCTCGGTACATTGCTGCATCCATCGGTGAGCCGGTACATCGCATCGCAGCCGCGTTCCCTTCCGCGGCTCGAACGCGGTACAAAGTTCCGTGTCAGAAAAACGGCGTCACTGTCTCACTGCTACGTACGGCCCTTAGCAATTTCTTTCACAGCGATCTAGTAAACATTGTCGCCGCAGTTCGCAAATCTGTTACGCCTGTCCGTCGAATGACGCGTGCAAATTCATCCGCGGGGTAATACGGAGCGTTCACCCATCCGCTGGCATATTCACATAACGATGCTTAACGCGGCTAACAGTCGATCGATTTCGCAAAACAGTCGAAAAAAGCGTGTTTTAAACTGCAAAGTGAACTCGCCGTGCGCAGTGGCTCTCAATCGTGAACGAGCTCGCGATTCAGCTCGTGACCCAGATGACACTCGTTGAAACGAATGTCAGGACGAGTGTCGTTTGCATGTGCTCGTAAATTTGCGCGAGTATAGAGGCCACGGCGGTGCCGTCAATTGGCAATTAGGCGTCTCCAGCCGGGGTCAATTGGACTCGCGCTTCCACTCGATTCGCACTCCGGTCACGTGTGCCGCGAAATTAGCCGCGGCACATACGCACCGCCAATTCCGGCCCTCGGCGCGTCGCTTGGGGAACAACGACGCTTGTTCCGCGTCCCCGAATGAAACAACGAACGCAAGATAGCCGTGTTTTACGACTGTGCGAGGCCAACCTTCGTGGCGCTGCGGCCGTTCGCTGTTGCCGCGACAGCCTGATACGCTTCGATACAGTTTTCTCTCTCTCTTTCTCTCTCTAAATAACACAGACTGTTCCTTCTCACGCCGGCGTTTCCACGGTTTACGATGACGCGTTCAGCTCTCCCAAAGCATTTTGATGAGCCAAGAAAAATTACCGAATGCAATTACCGAAATGGTAAATAAGGCGGATCGCAATATAGCGTGTGAACGCACCCTCGTAAAATGCCTAACACTCTTTCACAATTGTCATTTACGCGATCAATTGTGCGAATTTTCATGAAATTATATACCGGACTTGTATAAATTGGACGACACTGCCGACTTCAGTAGTGCAATTTGACAAGAGCGTTGGGTATTTGTGTACGTTTGGTGTAACGCTACTCCGAACGTGACGTTGTTCCTCGCGGTGACGTTGTCTACGAAGCGGGATCACGTTTTGCAAGGAAATAAAACGAACGTGTCGCGATAAGGTTATTTATACCTACTGATTACAATTTCATTGCTGCGTGTTATTATAACTTTCCACAAAAACATTTACACGGTTAAGATCGGCGAAGAATTGCCGTCTTTTGAACGCATCCTCCATCGGAATAAACCGTAGGGATAAATTTATAAATAACTTCTGCGTACGAGTCACTTTGGCGAACACTCGTACACGCCGTTTTAATATCGGAGCGTTCCCGTGAATAAATCCAAACCTTCGCGTGCAACGGGCTACGCTGACTGACAAGCAGGAATCCACTTGACGGAAGTGGATTGTTCTCGTGCCAAACGGATTGTCCGATTTCGCGTATTTCACGTCAGGACGTGTACGGACGTAAGCCTGGTCGACGAAAAATAAAGTGGAAGGAATGCGGCGAAGTAATCGTTTCGTCAATGGCGATGGAAATACCGTACAGTCGGCTCGGCCGGATCGGCGATATCGCGCGAATGTAAAAGTGGAATACTCGCGGCATTCGAGCAGCGAGGCCGCTGGGCTCTATCATTTTTTCCCGCCGTTGTGCAGCTCCAAATAAAGCGCGCACGTGAAATGCAACGCTTCCAGGAATCCAGATACATACGAACGTGAGTGCTCGTGGCAAATGTAAAAATGCAATACTCGCAACGTGCTTTCGGGCGGAATCGAGTGGCGTAAAAGCGCTTGCGAAACGATGCCTCGCTCCTGTCAACGGTGACGGTCAGTCGATCGCGAATCGGTTGGCGGCCGTTTGTTCCGGCGTGAATGGGGGAGTAATTAAACGTCTCGCGAGGAGATGCGTCGCTTATATCGCGCTGATTGTAATTCTCGGCTGCCGCGTCATTTCTCATCGCTGAGAGACACGCGTGACCGTCCGTTGAAATATCGATCGTGTATACACCGGTGGGAGGGAGTGGTCGGGCGGGAGGGGCGGCCGCCGGGGGGAGTGAATATTCGTCATATCGAGTACATTTCTGTAAGCGCGAACTGCAACGTCCTCGGGTAATGTTTCCAGCGGAGATGAAACGTTTCTCCTCGCGCAATCCTTGCCTCGCGTATCGAAAGACGAGCTCTCGAATTTTCCATCTCGGCCTTTTCGTCGGCACTCTACTTTCGTCGCGCAATGCGTGGGCGGATATCGCGGCTCATGCCGCCTTTTTCGAACGCCACGCACGAGAGAACACTCGCCCCGACGCTCGCCCCAGTCTCGTATGACGCTTTTGCGTCGGTAGCGAAAAGAATTCGGCGTGACTGGAAAGCCTAGTCATGCCGAGGGGGAACGACCTCTGCGTGACATTGAGCGAGTGCGGGGGCGCGCAGGAAGTCGTTATCGCCGAAGTTAATCACGCTTCTTGGCCCGGTACGAAGAAACGGTTTGACAGTCGACGGGCCGCGTCGGGCTTGACGTTCGCCGCGACTGCGGATCGAGAAACTACGCTGGCGACCTCGCTGCCACCGGCTATTACTTTTCTAGGCCGTTTCCTCGCGTACGCCGCTGATTCATGCACGACCGCCCGCCCGCACACTGTCTTGTCGCAAACCTCTGTTCCAACAAGTGGCGTTGGGCCTGTGTGCCGGCGGGAAACGCCAAAGAAACGGAACCGTCAACGACGCGTGAGACGACTCGCCGGGGCTTTCTTCCCAGTAATATTCTCAGGATATTCTTGCCAGTAATATTCTGAGGATATTCTTCCCAGTAACGCCTCGCACGACTGACCGCTCGTAGCAACCGTCTCTCTTGTGTACCGAAAAGCGGATCCACTTGACGGAAGTGGATTTCCGTAACGTCATACAAAAACCACTTCTTCAACACTGCTTGCTTCAATTTACGCAATACGGTGATTCTAACGTTCTCCGACAATTAACGTCGGTTTGACTCGGTTGAGAAAGGCGACAAGCCGATATTAATCGGTATTTTATCGTAGAGTGTAAATCTGCTCGAAAATGGCGCGAAGAGTAAGGAGATTTTGTTACGACGGTCAGGTTGGGAGGTGTTGACAGAGTTGTAGATTTCGAGGAAATCGGCCGCGATCGGCATCGCGAATTGGCGCGCGATTCGGCCGGTGACGTGCAAACGGGCCGTGCCGTTCTCTCGGACCGCGATTATTTGCAGGTGATAACGTGCGTGCGCGTTTATCTTAGCGCGTCAGTGCACCATTACAACGATATTTGCCAATCCGTGGCAAGAGCCTGTATTTGCTCGGTTCACGTCCGAATACTTTATGATCCCATTCGTCACCGTGCAAGTAGAGACTTTATCCTCGTTAACAATGTAGGAGCGGCTTGGCAAGACGCTGCAACAATTACGCCCATTACTCTCGCCGAGCCATTTTGCAAATCAATTCTCCCGCCCCGAAAATCGCCAGCCGACGTTTCCACATTTTCTTTTCCCCTTTCCGTCCCTCGTCGGCGCCACTCAAACACCTTTCGATCGATATTAATAATCACCGATTTCGCGTTTGCAACGACAATGGCAACGACGGCAAGCGGCGTTGTGGAAACAGTTTTCGTTTCCTTCGGATGGCAAAACTGATGTCGAGATTCTGTTAACGATCGCGTTCACTTTCTAGCGCGTCTCCAGCCGCTAAGTCGCGGGGCACGCTGTGCGAAACGGGTAGTCACGTGGCAGCGCGTCGAAGGTCAAGGTCTGCCAGTGGCGTGCCAAGAAATTCACGCGTCGTGTCTCGGTTTCCCATCCCATAGCCGACCATTGTCTCGGACAGCCTCGCGAAAGGTCAACGATCCTCCGTCGACATTGGCGCAGATGCGAGACAGCCGACGATCGAAAAAAACCCAACGATTTGTACATAAAATACATGCTAAGTGGAAGTCGCCGAGAACGTTTAATATCGTCATTGAAAAGTAATTTGAGACACGACTCGAGTTGACGAGTAGCAAAAGAGTGGATAATTGTTGGAAAGTGGAAAACTAATTAGTCGAATTAACGAACGAAGATATTTAATTGGAAACGCGATAATGAATTTCGCGTCGGGGCGAGAGGAAAAATGTATTGTTGTTTCGCTCGCGGGAAAAAGTCACCGGTTTTCCCTTCCCGTCCAGATAGGGGCTGAATATAAGAATTACTACTTATTAACACCTTGGCCCGCAACTGCCCCCCTTTTTGCAGCGGCGGATAAAAGGCGAGTCCCCGCAACGCGGTCGCATGCGCGCACCGGCCGACTATAAATTCGAAAGATAATAGCGCGGTACTTTTAATTAAAACAGTTTTCGACCCGCGACCGAGAATTGCGTTAATATGCCGCTCTGTCGCTTGTTCATTTTACAGTTCCCCTTTGGTTTCGCCGCGTCTGTATTACGCACCGCCGCCCCGCTCGCGCGCGTCAAATAGTCGCACAATGTTTCATCTGCTTATCCCCTATTTCGCCATTAATGCAAATTATCAAACAGTTCCTTCGCGTCTTCGATTTTTAATTAACGAAACATCCCGATCGGGCTTTGCTTTTGCACGGTTTGCTTTGCGAATAGAACGTTGTTGATTCGATACTGACATTGTTCGTTGCGATTTCGTGAAAAAATCTTGTTGAGATAGTTTTCGAAGCAGTTCAGTCGAAAAATGATCTTTCTACTTCGGAGAGTTGTATTTGTACGGACAAAATGTTCCGACATTTTGCATCAGTAGATTATAATTAGCAAGCATATTAATAAAGTGTGTGTCATGCATAAATGGAAAACGTCGTAAATAAATCTGTCTTTTT
Source organism: Nixonia krombeini (assembly GCA_022817245.1). Taxonomy (NCBI): domain Eukaryota; kingdom Metazoa; phylum Arthropoda; class Insecta; order Hymenoptera; family Scelionidae; genus Nixonia; species Nixonia krombeini. The sequence goes on along the minus strand of JABFPT010000250.1, from coordinate 8,110 downwards.
TATTCTTCTTAAGAAACTCGGAGTTCCTTCTCGTCGTAAAAGTATGTTTGGTAAAAATATTATTTGTTTAGAAGTATGTCCATTAACAATGTGTATTGTTTTGTATGTGTTTTAAAGAAAACAAGTGTGTTGTATCAATTAAAGAAAAGAGAAAATTGAATTGTTATAAAACTTTATAAATGCTACTACGTTTTATCGAAGTAATGATACTTTTCTTTATTTAGAGGCATTAACGTTAAATTGTAAACGACAGTTCGAATTTCTTTTAGGAAAGAAAACTACGGCGCAGTTGGTAAATGTCACATTGATGCGCTCGGCAAAGTAAGATAAAGAAGAAATTGCTGTTGTATATTTGAATAATACCGAAGCAATTTAATGTAAGATGTTTTTATAACCTTAAGATGCAAATGTCTTTTGCGAAAATTGGAATACAACATTAGAAGCGCAAGACATTTTTACGTACGTTCGAAAAATTAACATTTTACTGCACGATTAGTCTTTAGCAAATATTGGTATTCCATATACTTTTTAAGCAAATTTCATTTAAACAGTAATAACACTCGGAACATTATTTTCTGAATATACAGTTCGGTACAAAATTCATTATTTTCATTTGACACGGTATTTCGAAGTTCGCTCCATTTCGTTAATTTTTCAGCGTTTAATTTGCATCCGTAATTTTCTTTTAAAAATTAGCACGATAAAGAATGTAAAAATATGGTTTAATGATAAAAAAGCAGTGAATTTTATCGCGCAAATATTAATTCTGCACTATATTTAAAAGTTACATGATTTTTACTTCATGAACTTGCATTGCGATTAGTGGGAGGGGGTACGGGTAAATCGATATATTAACATTCCAGCCATTTCACTACTCGCCTATTTTTTATTATAAAAATCCCCCGTTTTTGTCCCGCCCTACATTACACGACGAAATTTGTTCGAAATATGATCGACGTCCATGCACATATCCCAGAGTGACGAAATATCTAGTCCTCGAATTTTCCGTTACTCGCTTGTGCGAAGGTGTCGGATGGAAAAATTGTTTATTTTCAAAACAAATCTGTCGTGCCAGTTAAAATCGGTGTATCCACACTTAGCTTCGTTGCGCGCAATTTTCCCTCACTCGATGTAGATCGCAGGGCCGCTCGACTCGCAGAACTCCTTAAATTGTTACGAAAATAATAAGAGCTGTACTTTTTCCGCCATTTTCGAGTTATACGCGGAAAATATTTTCGAGCCACTTTCGCAGGAAGCGCGTTGTAAAAACTTGGCGTGTTTCCGTTATCGAAAACTTTTAATTGTAGACTACCACCCCTTCACCCCCTCACTCCCTGCTGTCCCCTTCCCGCGAAAAGTTTCCCGCTCGCGCTTGTTATATATTGCATCGCTAAAAGTTTAGCCAATGAAGCGACGCTCGGTGCACGGTAAATTAAATGTATAACGCGGCGATTCGTGCTTCGCGAGATTATCAATGAATAGGGAAGCACGGCGTGCGGCCCGCGCACGCGATGATAAATTTCGCAATTTGCCTCTTTTCTTCTTCTGGCCCGCGCAAATGAAAATACTTAATTGACCGATGATTTCGACGGAACTGAAAACGTTGCCGGCGATTGCATTTCCAGAATAATTCGCAAATAATGAACAACAACGGAACGACAATGCGGCCGCGTCCGAGTCGAGTGCGACTGAAAAACAATACGCTGTGATGAATTCAATGGCCGGCGAATTTCGTTACCGGACTTCTGGCGTATTATGCGCCTAATTGGGCAAATTCGTTACACGCCAATAACTCACGCACCGTAAAACTTACCTGCCAGCAGTTGGCAAACGCGTCCTTTGTGCCGGCGACCGAAAAAAGGAAGAGCGATGCGTCGCGTCCGAATTATCAAAACGTTTGCTTTTGAGTGAATTACCGTGCGAACTGAAAATACTGTTTTATCTCTAATTGCAAACGCGCTGTCAGTCACGTCGAACGGTCAACCGTTCGATTTGTCAACGACGCGCGAAACGCGCATTTCTGCAATAACGGTCTTCCTGATTTAATTCCTCGATGAACAGTTTGCGAAGAGAGTTTCAAACGCTCGCTGGAAAAACGTGCGTTTTCTCGCTCGAATTTCCGTTCTGCGAACAACTAGTCGATGATTCCATCGCGAAAATATCGAAAACTCGTTGTTCTCCAGTTCGTGAATCACGCGCGGAACTATTCGTTGCGGCCGGTCTGACGCGCCACCTGTTGCGAGGTGGCGCTGCGATCGGTGTTGTTTCCGATCGAGTTTGCTCGGTTGGTTTGAATTGTCGAAAATCCCCAACGTGGTATTTTCGTTAGCAATGTCGAAACTCGGGGATCCGTCGACAAGCCATTGGATCGCCGTCGTGCCGACGCTTTCCGGATGTCTCGCGAATTAATTAAAATTCGCGCCAGTCCGAAAGTTCGCGTAAGACGTTCCGCCGGCTACGAAATGTCGGGCAGCTGTTTAATTAAGTCCCCGGAAGGAGAAGCGCTTCATCGTGTCCCATTTAGTTATGAAATTGAATGTCATTGTTTGCCGGCGACTGCGCGATATTGGCGTCGCGACTTTCATGAACCGCGTCGGATCCCGCGTCCTCGTTCGTTGGATCGACAATGGGATCGTCGCGCTGCTCTTATTCACCGTTTATTATACGCGAACGATTATACGAAGCGGTAATAAAAGTAGTTCGAGATCGAGCCGAATTTTGGTCGGCGACGTGTGACCAACGTTCGACGAACGTCTCGGGAATGTCGCAGGATCGTTCGCCTGAACGTTGGATGAACGTCTGACGAACGTTTGTTGACCGTATGTCTTTTTTTGTTTCAGGTAAGTCAAGACCGAAACTTGGCCCGTGTTCTTGCAAACTGAATAACTGCTTAGGAAGAGATTACGCCTGGGTCGATAGGCAACTCGCTTCAGTTTAGGAGCATCTTCCGTCTAATGTGAGTACAAAGACTCGTCGGGCAAATCGAATTGCAAAAGTTAACCGTCAATTAACCGATATCCATCTACCTTGGTTGTGTTCGAGGGTAGATTCTATCGCACAGAGGTTTCCCGATTGTTAACTGCGCCAGTAATTAGCGCCAGTTTGCGCCCGTCTGTTTCTCTCTCTCTCTTTCTCTCACTCTTTCTCTTTGTTTCTATCTCGTTCTCACCGTTTCCTTACGAACAGCTCTTTTCTTTTTTTTAAACGAAATTAATTAATCAAAAACTGATACGTCACATCCGACGAATCACCGATGAAGATAAGCGTCGGGAATGGTACCGTCGCTCGTTTAACGCTATATCGGTTTTCTATAATTTCAGCTAAATAGCAAATGAAACGTGCATTACGTATGCGTAGATCGTTAGATTTAACGGTTATCTACTCCGAATGCCTTTCAAACGCGAGAAGAATAGCCGCGGCGTATGTATTTACCGTCTCGGTCATCCGAACAGACGAGCTTAATGAAAAAGCAATCAAAAAAATCAGAGCAACGTTACACACATGAACACATGAACACTGAACTTCGAGACAAATAAAAAACGTACAACTTCTATTGAGTAAATGTTCTATATTTTGAGTAGATGCACATTTCCGTCGATATTCGAATGTTAGAAAAGTATGATGAAATCGTCAAATTATAAATTCGTTGTCATGTATTGGTGCGCGAAAGTAACACGGTACAACGTTTTACACGCGCTTGTAGAAAATAACGTCACCGAACAAATGTTCCAGCAAACACGTCGCCGTTGAGAGCGGCGGTAACCGTGTTTCGAGCAAACAGCGCGTTTCCGTTGTCCGAAGTCACGGCGAGTGAATCGCGGAACCGCGGCGTCTGCTACCAGCAATGGGCGACAGTCGCCGCGGAAATTTTCCCCACCTGTTGCCAAACAATTCCCACGGAAACGAAGTTACACAGCCCGGATTTCCGCGCCGCGGTTTCGCCAAATCGGCGTCCCGGGAAAGGTGCACGACCTTTCTGCGAGGGAGTTTCGGAAAATCGTGACTTTCCTTCCCCCCTCCCGTTGCAGTTTTACGCGAAACGCAGTGGAAATTTGATCATCGAGTGGAATCGCGAGTGAGAGAAGCGACGGGAATGTAACGCTCGGTCCGCACGACGATTCAATTACGATTCGCTGTTGAATAAAGAGGTCCGGAACGGTTGAAAACTGCCGAGGTGTATATGCGTCTCGAGCGCGAAACAAATGTAACCGCTAGTTTCAATATCGCATAAAAGAAATTGTATTAGACGTGAGATTACATTTGCGTGCGGTCTAATGCCCGGTACTGCAAGCACCAGGGGTGCCCAGCCAGGGGTGGGGGGATAATAATTCACAACGACAAGACACAAGCTGCCGTTATTGGTCCATAAAGAAGCCGTTTCGACGCTATGGTTTTCTCGTTTGCCATCGCCGAGGCTTTATATAACCTTGTTCGGAGGCCCGTGTGCGGCAAGACCGTCGCGCACCTCGTACTTTTCCGCCGCTCACGCCCCCGATTTTTCAACCGGATTCTAATACGTCTTTACATAGCCCAGTTTCGCTCTTATTCCTTGGCAAACTGATTCGAAGGCCTGAGGAGTGACCCCTGCGTGGAATTTGACGAACGACCGTATTGCCCATTGTCGCAATAACGATCGGGATTTTTCGGGGCAAAATAGCGGTATTTATACCCGGCGACACGATTGGTCTACGAGACATTTCCGCGTCGGTCTGCCTCGTCCGAGAACTCGCTCCTCAGGATCAGTAGTTTATGACTCGTAACGCAGACGATGACACGAGCACATGTAATTCCGACACTGGCGACGTTTATAGTCGCGAGTGTCGATTTTATGATCGGCGAAATATACTGGTCGAAGGTCATAAATAATACTGATATCTTTCGTTGCCTCGCGACTCTCCCGCAGGACGTTAACGCGCTCGTCCTCGCTCGGGTCCTTCGCCAGTGCCTGGGCATTGCGCGAAAACTCAACGGATTTTCGGGGAAATCGACTTCCGGTCGCGCGTTCACATCCGCGCTGTGACTTTTCTTTCCAAATGCGGCGCATGTATGTTCGTTTGCCGTCAATGAAAGGGTATTAGCTCCGGGTTCATATATCGGGCGTAATTCCGTTGCGGAATGTCAGCGGACGCGCTCGTTTTTATGACGCGCATCGACCGATTTTCACTCTCGACGCTAAACGATCGCACGACGAGCGGGCGACGCTCGCTTTTCCGATGCTTCCGTCGGATATAAATTAAAGAATCCGGGTTATAAGGACGCGGCAGCGGCGCGGTAATCCTCCGGTATTAATCCGGTTTATGAGCTTAGAGGTATGTGGAGTTAGCTACCGTATACCTTCCTGCTGTGAAATTTGCTGGGGACCGTAAACTTTGGAAACACAGGATGCACCTGTAACGCGCTTATTATTGCGCACACGAGTTGGCAGCTTTTCAGGAAACCCGCGAACCGCTTCATCGATCAAGCCCGAGGGATGAAAATAATACCCGCCGTCCAGAGCGTCAGCCGCGTTTTTCATCGTTGGCCGATATAACGCCGATATCAATTACCGGCCGGTATTTAAACAATCGCAGCGAACGTTCATTGGATTGTTCTAAAATCGCTCGATCTTCCCGTAAAGCGTTTATCACCGTATTTAAACCGGCTGCAGTCTTTTTTTTTTTTTGCCGCGAATTGTGTAGTTGCCTTAACACGCGATTTGTGCAACATTTGCAACAACGTGGCAGGCTATGAATCAACATTGTTGCGAAGCAGAGATTTCCCTGGGCGGAATTACCGGGTGAAAAACAGCGGCGATCAATAACGATTTGAGAAGGAATAAGCTATTTCGCGTCGCTTCCCGCGTAAAAAGGGTTGAAATCGCAATGAAAGAAGAGCAAGGCGGGAACGAGCCGAGGAACGCGAGCATAAATTAATGATCTTTGCTTGAGTACGGGAGATAATTTAGCGGGCATTAACTAGCCCTGCGCCGCTTGTGCGCCGTTAAAGCTACATCGCCGCTCGCGGGCGGTTTATGAACGTTATTAATTAATTTGCATTTGTCGTGGGCGGCTACATTATAGACAGACCCCTGCCACCATCGAACGTGCTCTTAAGCATAAAATTTCAATACCCCATGCTATGTTTGACAACAAACTTTCCGCCATCCACTCTTATTGCATTTTCGAATTTGCCGCCGCAGCGCTGCCAACCTTCGCAAACTTGACGCGCCACCAAGCTCGTGCATAATTATCGCGGACATCTCGCCGTCTCCCGCGATGTTGTACCTTTCGAGTCAAATATTTTTCTTTACCGATGAAAGGAAGAGTAAACTCATTTCTCCACTTTCGCCATTTTAATATTCACCTTTGTTTCGACGGTTGGCAATGACGCGAACAGTTTTCGAAGCAACGCGGGATTGAAACGACGGTGAATGAAGCTACGACACTTTCAAAGAAATGTTTTGGATCGTAGGCACTGTCGAACGTTGGCAACACTGCATTCCCCGTCAATCGCGGCATAATGAGTTGTCAAATCGACGTCACGTGTGTCGAACGCAGCGCGCGACCGTTGGCAATCAACGTCGAGTTTGGGAAGCAACGAGTCAATGAAAATCGACGAGAATCGCTTCGACTTGTCTCAGGTTGGCAACACTGCTCATGGACGTTAACCGTATTTACTGCACTCGAATGGCGTGCTCGCGAAGTCGGCGCTCCGAGCTTAATATCTCGGCGAATTAATAATCCGTCGCGGTGCGGAGAACAAAGTCGTTACATTTTGCCGGAACGCGCTCAAGTTCCGACGCTTTTAGTACGCTATTAGCCCAGCGACAGCGCAACGATTTTCGCGCCGCGAGTTATTGAACTCGAAATACCGGCGAACTTCCGAAATCGATTCGAGGTATTCTCGGTCTTTGGCAGTGCCGTGTCGTCGACTTCGTTCGGCGCCCCGAGCAAAAAAGATCCGCTAAATCGTGACGAAAAGAATAAAAAAAAGAAAACAACGAAAAAGGAAACATCGTCAGTGACGAAAATTCCGCATTTAAATACTCTGCCGTCCTCGACTGGTGGAATTCAAATTTGACGTCGTTTACGAAAAACAGCCGTTTCCATAATTCAAACGCGACGCGATAAAAGTCATAAAACATTTTCCGCATATTTCGTGTATCTTCCCAGCGTTGTTTGCATAACTCGTAATTATATTCTTCATGAAATGCCGCTTAATGAAGGTAATTGCTCTTGCACCGGCTGCTACTTTCGGTATTACTAAGCGATTGTAAACCCCACCGAAATGTATTATATTCGCGACTGACGGGGAAGAGACGCCGAATACACAGGCCAGGCAATTACTCTTGATTAACACCACGCCTGCCATGTTGCCCGTTCGACTATATAGCCACTAGGTAGCCGCGATTTTTTCTTCCCTTTTTCAACGCCGCTATTATTCCCCGAAAGATATTTTTCCCGTCTTTTTCATCGACGCTCTCGCGCTGCAATTAAACTGATACAGACGCAACTGTTATTACATTCCACTGTTTCTTTTCGCCAAACAAAAGCATTTTCATTTACGAACCAAAAACATTTTTATCCTTTCTCGCGAACACCGTTGCGACGTAATGCACGAGCATTCTTCTTTTTTTCTTCTTTTTTTTTTCTTCGACAAATTGATACACTTGATAATGATCATACGTGCAATTACGCGGTTAATCGTAATTGAAATGATTGGCGGAAACGAGTGTCGAGCGGATGTGGCAGTTTAGGGAAACGAGTGCCGTGGAAAAGGAACAAACCGCGTCGATGTTAACGACAATGGTCAAAGGAACGCCAGCGGTGGGGTGTTAAAGAAAAGGCACGATTAACCGAACAGAATTTTTCCGTATCGTATTCTTAAAAACAGCGTTGCCTCGTTAAACGTGAAATTGCGCGAGCCTGCTATTTCCGTGCAAAAGACGAGCCGTGTGGAACAATGGCGTTTGCGCGGTTCCGAGCGAGGGAAACAATTGTGCCCATCGGATGGCGGGGGGGGGGGGAATCGTAACCCCCGCGATCCCCGAACGCCAACCATCGTTTTATTTACCCTCGCTGGCGGTCCGTTAAACGCGTTTTTAATTTCAACTGGTTAGTGCACCGGCGCA
>JABFPT010000249.1:22572-32652 GCA_022817245.1 Nixonia krombeini | reverse complement strand
TAATTGCTGAAAAAATGCCTCCTGTTTAATTATTCGTATTAATTTTACGTAAGCAACAATTTGCAAAAAAAGTTATATTTTATTGCTAAACGAAAATAGAACGGTTATTATCAATTTCGATTATTATACATATACGTGTACAAAATTTATGGATTAAGTACGAAACTGGTTTAAGCACGTCAACTTTTCATTAGCGTAATAATTTTATATTTTGGGTAAGAAAGGAAAGAGTTTATTCGTAGTAATCGATTCTGCATAAAAGGAAAATAAAGGTGTTGCAACTCATCGCAGCACGTGCAAAACTTGCCAGTTTTCTAATTCAGAGAGCACGCGTTCAATTCCCGTCGTAGCCGCCATTACTTTCCTTTTTTTAACAAGCCAGTCATTTCAATTTTTTCAAATCCTGTTTTACAACCTTTCTCGTCAACTCGCATTTTCAGCCGATATAAATTTCTATAATGATAATTTCTCATGTTGCGTGTCAACTATGAAATAATAATAATAAAAAAAAAAGTCCTCTAACAAGTACAAAGCGTCTGTCGCCGTCGACATACGTTTACTCGAAGCCTGTTTTGCGAAAGTCCGCGGACACTCGCGAACGCAAAACAGTGATCGAAATTCCTAAACGTCTTCTCGGGCTTCTCGTCAATCGGTGAATGAACCGGGAGATCGCCGGAAATCGCGAGTTATCGTGCACGAAGACTACTACGCCGCGCTCACGTGTAATTTTCCAACGACCGATAAACGCCGATGTTTTTGCGGCTCTTCGTTAAATTACATTCCCATGCCTCGTTACATATACATCATTAACATACATTTCAATATTAACGTTTCGTCGACATACATACTTTTTAATGTAATATCGCAAACGAGTAACGATTACGAACAGAAGATACGAGATTTTCACTCGGAACCGCGTTCACGTTTAATGCACGTTTAATAAAAGTTGTCCTTAAATTTGCCCGATTATCATCTTTTTGATCAAGAATAAAAAAAAAACAAATAAAAAATAAATATCCGTATACGAATTTTTGGAAAATAAAAGTCGCCTGTGCAATTTCAATAAACAAAATTGTTCAAATCGTGTCCACGTGCTTGCATTGTAATTATACTGTAATTATGTAAACGACGCAAATGGAAAGCGCAAAAATCGATCGCACGGTCGAAGTCAGTCGCACACCGAAGAGAATAGAGCGAGATGTGGAGGAAAGAAAGAGACAGACTATGGATTGATATCAGACGGTCCAGCGTAATTATAATGGCCCTTAAATAAATGAGAGCGAGGTATCTCCGTCCAAATCTTTAATTACGACGTCGGCGCGTATATGCAGAGGGAGAGGAAAGAAAGTAAAAAGTTCTGCCCGCAGAACCGGAAATTCCTGTCCAGAGTCAGAAATTCACTCGGCCGATCCGACAGCGGACGCAACAAAATGTGCGGAGAGGCCGGCGTTTCTGTCTCTGTGGCGTCGGCTCGAGCCATCAAGTGTCTTGCATACGCGCATTAAAAGATGCCTCTGCCGTATTTTTGCGCCCCTTCGACGATCCCGGTAAGTGACTCTCAACAACCTATTTCGGTCCACCCATTTCGATTACAGCTGAATAAAACAGTATTACGTGTTGTTACTCACTTGTTGTCGATCGGGGAATCGTTTATCCTGAAAGAAAAAAAAGCGGAGAATAATTAATATCCATTAATTGAGATTAGTCAAATGTCGATAAGTTACGAAATGAAAAGTTGCCCAGATAGCGATGTATTGGGTGATATAAAAAATCACCGCCGTTTTTTTGTGGCAAATATACTGGCAAAAACGGCGGAGACTTTTTATATCACCCAATATATCGAAGAGGTAGTTAGTTACATTACAAAATTATTTATCCATAAGTTAGTAATTTAATTGTCCTATGTGAAGTTAATTAACGTTACAATTGCAAATAATAATTGGAAATAATAATTTATTAAAAAAACAAAATGTTTCTTACTCATTGCAAATGTATTCGTCGGAGAAGTGTTATAAAAATATATTCGTGAGTAAAACGTAGTAAATAAACGGTTAAACAGTCGTGGCTGCATCTGCTGGATGTTTTCTCCCGCTAAGCGTCGTATTTCATTCCAGCCACGTTTCGAATAAACACCTGTACCGCGTCGCCGAATTTTTCCCCCCGGCCGTGAGTGTAAATACACTTGGATTACGCAATATGGAGGATTCTAATCGCCGGCTACATCGTTATACGAGTGAGTCGCGCCGGCGTTTCTTACGGCCTTCCTCGCCACGTACGCGCTCGGAAACCGGAGAACCTCCCAAAGCCGTTCGTCGGGTCGAGGACCCGAAAAAGGCAAAGAGCCGAGTCTTCCGACCTTTTTTAGAGCAACGTACGCCAGCACCGTGAAAACCGCCCGACCCGAGCGCAAACGCGTTTTGCCGCGTCTTTCGCGCAGCCTGCTCGGATTATCATAATTAATCTGTTTCCGCGTAAGCGGCTCCAGCGCGTATATCATTATTTATAAATAATTGAATCCAGCGCGATGCAAGCGACGAGATTCGTCGTCGACGTGTTCCTTTCGCCGATGAGCGGGTAAAAAAAGGCGCGTAACAACACCTCGAGTTGTAGACATTAATACGTTGTCGGACGTTACTTTTCACAGGGGGCAAAAAAAAAAAAGAGGGGGAAAATTGTTCTTCCTTTTTGATAAATAAATTACACCGGTTGCGTTTACGTAACCATTCCCGTGATCTTTTCGCTCTTTCCTTTTTCTCTGCGCCGAGTGCGGACATTTATCCGCGTGACGTTCGAAAATGTCACGCGGACATTTGCCTCATCCGCCTTCGATACTTTCCGGTACGGTTTTTCTAACCAGATGAGACGGCGGATAAATTGCGCTTTACTCCTTGTTCTGGGGGAATACGGGTGTATCGTATCAAAGCGTCGGGAACGGCCGCGAGGGTCGTGCCTTCCCTACAAACAGGGAAATTATTCAAATGAGCACGGGCGAGCTCGCTGCAGCGAGTCTTTCACTCGCGAGAAACGAACCTTGTGTAACCTCGCGTCGGATCGAAGCTCTCTCCAGCGAACACGAACGAACGATGCGGCCGATTTCAACCGGGCGCTGCTTCTCCCTCGCGTTTTCTTTCTCTCATTCAGTCTGCGCACCTCTCTCTCTCACTCTCATTCACTCTCCATATCTCCATCTCTCTCTTTACCGGTTACCACCACCGCCTTTTTAATAACAAAATATACGACCCTTTTTCTCTCTTTCCGTTCCATTCGATCATTCTGTCTCTCTTCCTCCCGCTTAATCTCTATCTCTCTGTCTCTTCTCAATTGATCATCAAACGAATATCGAATGAAACATTTCGTAAATTCACCGTTCCTCGCAAAATAACATTTTTCGAGAAGAACGATAACGGAACAAAAACTGGATATCCCGTTCGCCGTGTAAAAATCCCTGCTGAAAACTGTCGAAAGAGAGAGATAAAGCTCGACGGGGTGTCGCGCGCTAGAAAAGAATCGGCGATCGGGCGTCGGCGGGGAGAATCCGCGTCGACGGCACGGCCGGAATACGGTTTTATCTCGACACACCTTGTATAAGCTCACGACCGGGCAGGCGAATGCGAACGCGAAACACAAACACGAAACACAAACCGGGAGTGAACCGGCGTTGTGCTCGGTAAGCTATGACGAAGGTTAGATTATCTTTCAGCGGTGATCTAAACGTTTTACATGTAGCCGGTCGGTAACGCGTATGCCTGTACACATTGTCATCCCGCGGAAGACAAGCCGAGGCGGACTAAACGCCTGCGTTTCCTTTCCCGCTACTCTTTTGTTTTCTCGGATAGATCGAAACAAGGAAAAAGAACTGTGCAACGTTACGGGAGCGAAGGTTGGAGAAGATAGCCGGAACTTTTTCCAAATTTTTGTTTGTCGTGTACACGTACCATGTACATATCGTGTATATAGAATTATATATAATTGTATATACTTATGTGCAGTTACGTGTACATAAGCGTAAGTGTAGTTACGCACGGATTTATACACAGATGGCGTACACAACTTTTCAGAGTGTACGTACATGTATGTACATACACGTGTCACGCATGTATGTATTTGTGCGTTATGCATGTATGTACACAAACGCACAATATGGATATTGTCATTATAAAATAATATATCTGATATCACTTAAGGGCGGTATTTAAGGCTAGCCCTGGCCGCGCAATTTATTAGGATCGGTGTAATAGCGGCAATCGATTGGACGGCGCGGGCAAGTGAGATGTTCCTACACGGTCAAGTGTGTACGCTGTAAATATCCAGCGTGGCGCGTATATGCACATTACAGTTTATGGCACCGCGTCCCGCCTACCCGGCCGGACGCTTTTGCATCGACTTGCATTCGTTAACACACAATAGCATCGGACAGTTAATTACGAGTTTAAGGAGGGAATAAGGCCGAATCGAGTTAACGAGGTCTCACGCGGCGAGGCCGATGATAGAATCCTCGGGAATCGCGATAAATCACTGATTTACCGTGACAGCCGCGCGATAAGAGATGCCCGCCGATAGAGGAGCAACGCTGCCGGACCCTCGTCGCGTACCCACAGCCAACAAATCCAACTGACGAGCGTGAAAATCCTCGGATAGCGCCGAGCATTCGTAGCAAGGCCTTTTGCGCTGGGAAACGCCGATTCGCTTCCTACGCGCATTTCCACACCGCCGTTTTCGCGTGACTCGTCGACCAGTTTCCCTCCCTTCCGAGACCCTTCCACACTTTTTCCTTTTCTTATTTCAAAACACGCGCTCGGATCGAGAACACTCGACAAATCGTATTTTATTGGACGAATCGTATTCTGTTCGATTGATTCGGAAATCGTACATTGTCCAAAGCGATCGGGGAAAATCGGTTTTAACAACCCTTTTTTCCATGTACTGTATTTTTTTTTTTTAAATTATTTACTGCTTTTCTATAGTCATTTATTATCCGTATTCAGTTCATCCGTACCGAATGGTATTTTTATAATCATCATAACTCACCGTTTTCGTTGCGTTAATATAATTTGCAATAACAACGATTTATTATGCACTGATTTTTGTTACTTTCTTCTCTATCACTCTATTGCACTTAATTGAGATCATTATTTCCGCTTAGTTAAGTTTCACGTGTAATTTTCCAATTATTTATCATTCTGACGATTTCAAAGAAAAACCTTCATAATACTGATACGGTTGAGAAACTTGGCATCTGAAGTACACTTTTTTCCATCAGTTCCATAGAATCAACGAGACCTCAGTATCGTACGCGTCTACCAAAAATTAGGTCGAACCGTTTGAAACGCCTTCGCCGGTGTTAATTATGCGCGGTAACGCGTTTGCAAATCACGTTCGGGTTCAAAAGGTCAGAAAGAGCGTTACAAAAGAAAGCGAAATACCGCTGTACGGCGCACCCGAGAGCGGTAGCGTTTCGATAATACCAACAGCCGGTCAAAAACGACGCGTTGCACATTTTTCCATCAAGCTGCATTGCCCTGGACCGACTTAAAAAGCGGAATCTCGTAAAAGGCTACTTACCCCGGTTAACTCTGCAACGGACAACATCCAGCAATTAACGAGCCGATCCGAACCAACGAGCCAAAACTGACGTACGCCTGCGTGAAAAGCTACCGAAACGGCGGGCTAATTTAATTAAACCGCGATTAGAGTAACGAGCTTTGCATACTGATTCCCGTACCGCATCGACAACTGTATTTACAACGCTCTGTCCATAAACGGGAGGTATATATCTATAAATAGTACGAGCTCCCTTTGCCATTGTACATACATATATGTACATATATGTATACATATACAGGCGTATAGTTCGTATAATTATTCTTAATAGCTTAAGCTTCTCCATGAGACTGGAACACCGTGTACTTTGCATAACATTATACCCCTGCTTGCTTACGCGCTGGAACTGTTGGCGAACGAGATAGAGCGAGAAGATTAATCAACGCTTCCAGATAACTATCTTCATAATCGGGACTACGGTGTAATGCCTGAAATAGTTCTATTCGAAATATGACCGCGTTTGAGCACCCAACGCTCGGCTAACAGGATTTAAATGCGCGCCTCGCGTGATTTGCGTCACGCCGTTTTGCGAAGACTGCATTTTCGAATAGAGTCATTTTCGTCAACGACGCCTGACGAACACGCGCTTACGGCGTTTACTCAAGTACAAGAGAGTAAACGATACCTGGTAAGTGGATTTTCATTTTGGGTATACCATTTAAATTAATTTGAATAAACGACACTTGACTAGTGTGGAGAAAAAAATTACCGACCGAGTATACTCATGTTAAGGCGAGTTCACACACACACACACACACACTGTTCTGTTTGCGTATACGATACGGGAATATTTGCATGGCAAATAGCACATTTATTTCTAATGTACGTAAGCGCGTGAAGGATTATTGATCAAATATGCTCACATTATGGCGAGTTCATATGTCACGGTGTTGTTCGAACGTGTGATACGAGACTAACACGTCGTTTACAGCGTTTACACGGCAAATGTGATCAAGTAACGGGTGATAAGCGTGCGTTTTGTCTTAATTTATGCGGCAGGTCGAGAAAAAGTGGCTACCGATCGAACCAGGCTCGAATTCAGGCGAGCTAGTGCGTCGCTCGTATACGCGATATGGGAATATACACGTTGTTTACCGGCGTTTACACGGTGAATGGCAAAAGCGGTTGTCGGGATGGCGAGCCGCGGCCTCGGGAAGTGTTCGCCGATTTCAGAATCGAGCCGTTGCGTTATTCGCGGGTAGCGCAGTGGTCATGACGTTCGCACATAAGTAAGCACACGCCTGTAACCCCGACCTAGAGAACAGAAGGCGAGCCCGTTTCTTCCGCGCGGCGTACGGCCGAGAGTGAAACACACCGCGCGACCGTAGTTACGCGCATAGTCGCCTGATACAACGGCGGCGGGTGCGCGAAAGTGACGCTGAAACGTTGAATCGCCGGGCTCGGTTTCGGTTTCCTTTATACGCACCGTATAATATCCCCCAAACCGCGTGTAAAGGCTCGCGTATCGATCACTTTCCACGATGACTCGTTAGGAAATCGCGTGTCGGCAAACGAGTATCTGGCTGTCGAGAAAAAAACGCCGTCGCGTTTAGCATGGCCCGACTTATGCGAGGTTTGATCCCGCGAAACCAGCCTCGAGGCGATACGCCAAAAAAATGCTTGCTTTCATATCAATCCTCTTTTTTTTTCATTTTACCGTTGGCCCCGCAACGGCGTGTATTGTACACACGAGCTAAACTCACGTGTACCGAATACCGAGGTTGAGATCGTTTTTTTTTTCAATCCCGTTTGTTCTGACAAAAGTGACGTAGAGAGAAAGAGACGGATAGATATGTACACAGAGAGATAGAGAGAGATGACCAGACTGTCCGCGAAGTGTATCAATTAAATACTTTTCCCTCGGTTTCTTCTCCTCGACGTCGATTTGACATCCGTTGCAGAGGCAACGGAGCGTAAACGAGCGGATTATCAAAAAATGAACGCTGTTGATTTATGAAGCGAGCTCTCCTAACTTATCCAAACCTCCTCTGCACCGCTGAGCGCCGCTCAGGAAGGACCGGGATCATCGTTAACGAGGGAACACGCCCACCAAGTCGCAGATGGAAGTCACCGGAGACATGCAAAGTGACGAAGAGAGGGGGGAGGGGGGAGGGGCTGTGGTCCCGACGACCTGTCGCGCAGGATCCTGTGACAGATTTTGAACCAACCATTTTCTACAGACCATCGTTTCTCTGACAATTTGGCGTTAACATTTTTATCAACTATCATTTATCACGCGTCAACATCGTAACAAAGTACTTTCACAACTAAATATATTGTAAATGTTTGCAATAAAATATTACTGTTGTTACTGTCACTTTTATTACTACCGCAACTACTATACTACTCTTTTTACTATATTTATTATTAATATTGATACTACCATTGTTCTTATTACTATTATTACCATACTGTTAAGAAAATGTTCTTATTAGAATTGTTATTAATATTGTTATGTTACTTATCGCTGTTCTATTTTGTCATACATTTTCCAGAGTTGTTGTTATTATTGTTACTATTGTTCTCATCCATGCTTTCCTACCGTTACTATCCCTTTATTTCCTATCCCTGTCCTTATTGTTCACATTTTTCCGGAACATTCCACGTTGCGAACGTTAGACTTCGCGCTGTAAAATGTAAACTGACACGGCTCGAACGTTGCGTTTACTAATCGCGCAGGAACTTTAACACGAGTAGTGAATTCCTCACGTTTAATTTACTCGAAAGACTGAAATACACGGCTCTTTAATTACAAAATCTAACATGGGAAAGGACAGCATTAAGATTCCGACATGTTTGAAAATGCATTAAACTAATCTGCGTTTTATCATTACACGCACGTAATCAGCGAGGGAACGTTATGCAAAATAATAATCGTAATAACTTCGGAGAAACGAAATAAAGGGAAATTCGAAAGCTGGTCGGAACTGGTTTCGAGCGCATTATATATCCCGCTCCTCTGAATACGTTTAACATGGCAAAATACGTCGGGCGAACGCGGCACAATGGAGGCAAATATTCCGCTGTTTAGCCGCTTAATGAGAGGAAGAATAACGCAATATTATTACGCGTAATGACACGTCCCACTTTCAACGTGTGTATGGCTAATCGCGCGACGTCATTCCGCGTTCTAATGATACTTTTGTGCAGCCCTTTTCATTATCCCGCGTCCACTATCTACCCCTTCATTTCCGTCTGGCACGCACTGATAAAACATTGTTCTCGTTGGTGGGTGTTCCACGAACTTCGTCGAATCGCAAACCTGTTTCTAATGTAGGTTGACGTTTGATCTCTCGACTAAAGGAATATTGAGAACTAAGGACTGTGCCATTACCGCGGAAGATATTTTACTGCATAATTTCCAGGGTAGTTAACGTGTGCTTTGCATGGCCTGATATGGCCATATTGCGTAGCTAACGGATCAACGAAATGCCGCTGTTTTGGCAATGGTTAAAATCGTAAAATAGTAGCGGAGTATCGCGAGTTTCCGTTTTCTTGCGCGGCCTTAAATGGCCGTTTAGTACGACGTCTAGTACTACCTTCCCGGCACGATCTGGCATGATTGCAATTCGAGAGGTGATCTCATTTCGCTTAACAGTGTCCACGTTAACTAGACATGCTTTCTTCATGGCTCGGCTTCCTTTTCGGACCAACACGTGCGATATTAAACCGATATGTCCTCGATTCGGGATTGGCCTTTCTTAAGCCTTGTGTAGCCACGTTTGTTCTACTGTAACGAAACATGATTTGGGAGGACTACATTACTATCAAAGGCAATGACGTGGCCTGATTTGGCCTGATTTATTATTCAACTCTAAAAATAGCAACAATATCGCTTTAATTTGCGTTGTTTATTAGTTATTTATTCAACACTAAATATAGCAACATTAAAAACGCTGTATTGAAAACTTACCAAGTTTTAATATCGCGTATCGTTACATTTGCCCAAAAATTTGGCTGTTTGGCAACGTCCGGCGAAACTGTACCGAAGTTCAAAGCTTCCAAGACGTCGCGCAAGCGCGAAAAGTGCAACGCACTCTCGTTTTCTCCTGCACACCGGATACCGAAAAACGCGTATTTCTGCTCTTCTTCTCTTCCTCCTCGAGGCGTGTAATAATTTATTTCGCTCCGCTTTTCACCTTTCTACCGAATATAGTTACGCGCGAGGACTTTTATGCACGGCCGTAAAATTTTGCGTGAATTACGGCGGACGGCGCGCGGAGGATGAAGAGAACAAGCCGGAACGGTGGAAACGAGAGAAAACCGGTGCTCGGAGTGATCGAATAAATTCCCATAAAAGCTCGCGCGCGAGAGTCGCCCTTGCTTTTGTCATTTTTCGATGGCTCTTCCCGAAAGCCTCCCCCGGACGTGACGGCGCGGGTTTATCGGTATGCATTAATCATAAGCATCTCTCGCCACGGATTTCGAAACTTTAAAGCGCCATTAACATACGAATATCGGCTTTTTCGCTTGCCTTCG
>JABFPT010000248.1:0-43685 GCA_022817245.1 Nixonia krombeini | reverse complement strand
CACAATAAATGTCTAATTTTTGATTAAAAATGGCGGGAACTTATTTGTACATCTGATATGATGGTTTGGAAGCATCTTTGCTGAGTACTAATTTGATATTCAATCGCGATATAACATATGGTTTATTATACATATATAACAATAAATCATTATTTATCTACGCGTGTGTTAATTTGTTAGAAATTTGGCAATTGTGTAGAAATTTGAGAAGCTGCAGGTAAATAACGCGGTTGTTTGTTTAAACCAAGTTGATAGATCGTGCTATGTATATAACATACGTGTGTAATGAGTAACCGAAATACGTTATAGCATATTAAATTAGAAGCTCCCGAGCATACGATGAGAATTCAAAAAATACATTTTTCTTTTTAAAAATGCTACATGTGCGTAGAGACGAGGTGGTCGATGTTATCTTTGTTCACAGTAAAATAGATATAATCATAAAGAATGAGGTAATTATCGTTGTTTAAATGACCATTTCAGGAGTAGCCTGTAGATCAAGCATCATTAATCATTGATTCATCTACGTCGGCTATAAAATATAAATGTAACTTGATACTAAAGATAGTCGAGAAAAGAAGAAGCAGACATTGGTTTATAACGACGACTGTCGCACTATTTACTTTTCGACAGTTTGTTGCGCTTAAGATAATTCCTTTCGATATTCACACATCAACGTTTAAATCAAAGTGACGTAAAGTGCAGCATAGTTTCCCGTTAGACAGAAATGTCATCTATTAATCATACGAGCGGCACAGATTAATCTTATTAATTTAAATTTCTGGCTCTACTTTGATTTAGAATATCAAAGTATTTTTGTAGTCATTAACATATTTTCAGGGTGGTATATTACAACGGCGCAATTCATTATCTCATTTTGAATTTTGTGAAATATGTAAAAAATGTTTGCGCTTATTCATTTTTTTTAACAAATGAATGTTCAATTTTGATAAAAATTTGCATATCGTTAAACGTAATCTGAGTCTTAGTTCTTCACGTTACTACTGTGAATAGTTAATATCTCTTTTTCATATTCATTCTTGAATTATTAAAGCTTAATTAGCCGGCTTCTATTTCAAATTCAACATTTTACTAAGCAATAAGTTTCATCTTTCACTTTAACATATAATTGAACGATAAATATTGTAGATAAATATTTGTAAAAGAACGAACTGAAAAACGTCCGTTTCCTATTATGCCTATTTCAGTTGATTTTGTACATTCCAAATTAAACGAATCCAGTAAATAAGGGATATTAATGTATCATGCCATTACTAACTGTTAATTAATCCACTTAACACTGTCAACTGAAATACAGTTATCATTTAAGTGCGACATTTAGCTCGTTATGAATTTAATAGACACGCGTACAGTTACGTCACCGACTTACGCAAAAGTACGACTCGGCGGCGCGCTCGCGCGTCGTAGGGAACAAAATCGCGAAATTTCTAACACGTGTTAGTTTACAAGATTAAAGTGTGGAAGCGCACGCCTTTGTCTCGGCGTTGCCGCGCGTATTTAGCCGTTAGATTTACCACAAGCGCCGTAAATTCAAACATTCCGTTCGTCCCCGCGAAAAGAGTAATCCATATTTGACACACTCGCGCGAGGCACCAGCGTGCGTTATATAAATTTTCGAAAAACCTCGAATAGCCCGTATGTTACATTCGTAGACGTTACACGTTGCGGGGAGAGAGATGGATTATAAGACGTGATGCACTTGTCCTGTCCGTGGACGTGACAATTTATGGCGCGGGGTAAAAGTATTTTGGATATACCGCGTCGTCGCGTACGCCCGAGGGGTAGTGGGGTGCGGTGCGGGGTGGGGGATGGAGGGGGCCGAGAGCAGGGAGGGACAGAGGGGCGACGGGGCCAGGGACAAACGGAGACACGTAAAGAGCGTGCGGGCTAAGGAGTGTAAGATACTCGGGGCTGCGTAGCGGGCGAAGCTGCAGGTAGGGGGAGCGAGGTAGGAGCACACTCCTAAAGATCCGTGAAAGATGCCGCACTCCCGCTAAGATGGCGTTGATAACGCGTGAATTATTCTCGCGTTGCATCCGCTTTGGAGGCAGGTTGTATGTACATACGTGGCCGATACCTTCTCCCTCCGCGTCTCACTTATCTTCCGAACGGTTGACTTTATCAACCTTATTAAAAAGCGATTCCACGGAGATCCCGTATAGATAACCGCGCTCTATCGAGCTTCGATCGAATAGCTGAACCCTCGTTATATTACGGGCGTATATAACGCGGCCTCGCAGCCGCAGCCCAATTGCCGCGCGCCGAATTGTTCCGGTTGAAACCGAAATTGTTACGACGCCGATTTAAACTACCGGTTGGCAATGACGCCATGCCTCGTTGCCGCGTCTGCCGGAGTTGCCGCGGACGTTGACGCGCTCGGTTGTGCCACCATTTCGTTCGCAGTGACGAAAATGCGGCGTAACGCGTCTGCTCGTGGGAAAAGCGCGTACGTGCCGGGAAAAGTGAACGAATCGCGGAAAATGCGTTACAACGGTATTGGCGGTAATTTTACGGTTTTTGCCACCAGATGGCACTACTGTCCCGCCAATCCAGATGGCGTCATTAGCATCGTTGCTTATTTCGGTCTAAATGTTTCGCGTGGTTTGATCAACGATGCACGTTTAACGAACATTTGCGGTCGTTTTGTTGGCAATACTTCTTTTTTTCCATTGGCCGGTTGAGGGGTAAAACGACGTGAATGCAGAGAGCGTTGCGTAAGAAACGCAGGCCGGCCTTTGCAGTTGAAGCCGCGGCGAGTAATGCGGTTGCAGCGGCCGAAACGTCTCGAGCAAAATACGAAGCAGCGAACGTTTTTCGTGCGAGACATCGGAATGGCGCAGCCCTGGCCGGCTAAGCGACACACCGCGTAGAGAATTCGCTGGTAAATCCGATTGCGCCTACGAGCGTGCCGGCGCGGCCGTTTCGGGTCGCTTTTGTGCATGTCGCCGCGTTAACCGCCACCTATACCCCTCCCCCTCTCCCCACGCTTTACCCTGCCACGTTAACTTATGACTTATGACAGAGATGATTATCCGAGCGTAAAGTAATAACTGCTCGCGGCAATGGGCGCTGCCATTTATCCGAATGGCAAATCGACCTTTAATGACCGTCCGGCTCCATGAGCCGAGCAGAAGAAACGATCTTTAAACAAACTCTTAAGCTGGATTTCGTGAACTCGCGCAACGATCCGCTTCACGCTCGAAAACCTGTTCGCTGAAAAATTGCCCGGCGCACTTTTTATTTCTTGCGCTTCGTTTTGCCGAGCGCGCTCGCTTGGAAAATTATTTTTGGGCAAATAAGCGAGTTGCCTCGCGTCGATTCGTAGACTTCGAGTAGCTGCAGGTTCGAATTAAAGAGACTCGTTGCCCGAGCTTCTCTGCACCCTCCCCTCCCCCTCCCCCGCCTCCATCCTCCCGCCACGCTCTCGTTCGGCACGAAATTTATCGGCGGTGGGAAATTACCGTTCGTACGGATCGCGGGTAAATGTGTACGTGTACAGGCCGATACCCCGGACAATTAGAAATATCGCCGACGCTGTAATCTCCGAATATTACTCCCGAACGAGGCGGGTAGCGGGCGCATTGTTTATACGCGTTTGTACCTGTTGCGAAGGCGCGGTGGAAAAACGTGTCCGTTTCTCTCTCAAGGCGAAATAACGAGCCAGCAATTGTCGGAGTGACGCGGAATGCGGAGACGTAAAAGGACGAAATCGCGCGCCGGATTAAAAAGAAGGGAGGGGGAAGAGGAAGGCGAGAAAAAGAGAGGCAATATTGTTCCGCGCGAGGGAACTATAAAAGGTACGGAAGGTCGACATAAATTGTAAAATCAATAAATGCACCGTTAAGGATCGCAGACGCAAAAGGAGCATCGCGAGGAGAAAAAGGCCGAACTGACAGCTACTTACCCGAGCGATGCGATACTCTTTTTTTGCACGCCGCGGGGGGAAATAACGCTTATCCCCGCGCGCGTTCAAATTAACGGCGATTGACAAATCCGCGGAGGTTGAATAAAGATTCCGCGAACTCGCCGGCAGTCGTCGGTCGGGATCGTCGCGAATGCGCGCGTCGCTTGAATTTTTCAATGACTATCCGCGCCGGATCCCATCCAATTTAACGGCGGGCAAGAATCGCGCGGGAAGCCGCTCGCCCCAAATGACTTAAAGTTGGCCCGTAATGGAACTCCGTAATCCCCTCGTAATCCCTTATATCCGACCGAGATATTCCGCGGCAAGCCCGGAAAGTAGACTCCGACGCTCGTCCGAATCGTTATATCGCGATTATAGGGCTATAAACGGTGTTTCGGTTCGCGGGCAGGGGCGAGGGGAGGGGGCGAGCGGCGGACGGAGAATCGCGGATAGGGAGAGGCCGGCGAAGAAATACGTCGACCACGTTCCGCGTGTCAACTCGTTCGTACGATCGTTAGGACGGTGGAAGAAAACTCGCGGTGCCCTCGCCGCGAGTTACAACTAACTCAGCGAGTATATATCCACTTAGGGCTCGAGGGGGATACGTCGGAGCGGAGGGAGGGGGAAGGGCGGCGGACGAGAGGCTGCCGATTCGAGTACGTTACACTCCCGGCGAGCAAAAAGCATCGCGAAACATATATATTCTCCTTGTGTCCCTCGATGCAACCTACCCCATACTAGCCGAGTGTTTTGCAATCAAGAATCCACGTGAGAATGTTGCGATGTAAGTATCTTGCGGGAAAGTAAAGGAACAGCCGGCGCTTTCAATTTGTGGATAGTCAGTTTTTGCCGAGACCGGAGAACGTGTTCTATACGGAGCGTCTGGAGAACAAGTGGCGGAGGATGGGGAGATAAGGAAGATGGCTAACCTGTCAACCACCGCAGCCTCCTCTCCCTCCTCCACCTCCTCTCCTGTTCCCCTAACTCCCTCCCTCCGCCCGTCTCATCCTCCCTCCCCTTCCCCCTCCCGATGCCTCTCCCACGTCCGCTCGCTCGCTCTCCCGCGATATCCACCGCTTTTCCATCAGATTTTATTTCCTCGCCGGTGCTGCTCACCGTTTGGTAACGAGGTTGCTTGATGAAAAGTCACTTTACGTGACTGCGATAAAATTCCCAACACCACGAACGTGACAATAAAAGTGTTTATAGGGCGGAAAAAAGGGGAAACAAGCGTACTCGACCACCATTCATCAAATTGCCGGTGGTGCGCGCCACAGCGAGATGTCTCCGGCGTCTCGAGGCGTTTCGCCCGGACTTTATCTCGCGCCGCTGTTCGGTCCCGTTCGAAATTGATGGAACGTCGGCCGAAGCCGGCGATCCATCGGCGAATCGGTTCCACGCGATTTGTCCGTGGACCCTCGCTCAGCCGCCCTTTAGCGTGTCCCACGTGCAGGCGCGGCTCGCCACAATAGGCCTTGCCCTAATACGACACTTTCGGTGACTCATCCCATATATAGACCGCAAGATGACAGACGCGAGACTCTGCCTCGCCCGTCCACACGAGCAAACAAATCGACGTCGACTTCTGCCTTTCGCCGGGCCGAAGAAGCTGTACAAATAAACGAATGATTTATACGCGTTTAATTCACCCGTTCGAGAAAAACAATCGCGCGCCGCTTCCTTTACAAGTAACGGATTTTAAGCGGAATCGGTAGTTCTGCCGCGTGTTGCGTATATATTCCGTATGATAGATGTTTTTTTACCGGGAATAAAGTATGTAATCAATATTGACAGAACGATTCTTGTACGGCGTAGCATTACCGAAGATAAATCTGAACTAAGAATTGCACTTAACAGTTGCTCGGAGGAAACGCTCGGTAGAAGTTTCTTACGTTTCAAAATACCACCACCTCTGAACAATTTACCGAGCTTCGATAAACCAAAGTTTCCTCACTCCGCGAAAGAATTCCCCGGGTATTCTGCAACATAATTCAACGATAAACTCATTTTGTTGACCGCGTGTAACGCTTTGTTTACCGTGCACGGAGCGATTTTGCGAAATAACGTTCTTCTTCCTTTCTCTCTTTTCCCACGCGATAAATTTTTGGTTATCGCGCGTTATCAAAAGGGGAAATCTGAAGCATCTTCGGGGAATACTTCCTTTGAGCAGTGCTGATCGTAAATAATGCGAAATGCTGAATTTTAGACGGAGGGAGTAGGATGTGAAACAATTTGGAATACCAAGTTTCATACCGAACATTAATAATCTCGAATATTAGATATTTCATCTCAATCGATGTTTGTCGTAAATAATGGCAACGTTCACCGTGCATCCTTTTCGGTGTTAAAAAAAGCATCGTGAATAAATGGAAGAAACACGTGCTCTTAAGCTGCCCTCGTCCGACCTCTCCCCCCCCCCATCCCCACTACATCCGTCCCTACTGTTACATATTTGAAGTTCGAAGTCATCCATTATTAATATTTACGCTTGATATGAGATACATTGAAAGGTGGAAATCTTGTCTTATTCACGTCAGTTACGGGTTATATTTCTTGCCGCATACCTCT
The DNA here is from genome assembly GCA_022817245.1 of Nixonia krombeini. NCBI lineage: Eukaryota > Metazoa > Arthropoda > Insecta > Hymenoptera > Scelionidae > Nixonia > Nixonia krombeini. The sequence continues at coordinate 37,192 of JABFPT010000248.1, read as the reverse complement.
CCCATGTGGAACGTGCGTCGTTACAGCGCCGAGCTTGTGAAACTCCTTAAACGTGTGCCTCATTTTTCTACATTACATTTTTTTTTCAGAACGCTATGAGACAACAGCGCTTTTCCCAGAATCCTTACACGATTTCAACGACTGTCACTTCCATCCAGGGAATATTTGACGTACGAGTAGAGATAAAATTGTGGCAGTGAAAGGACAAAGATGTTTGACATTCTTAATCACGCATTTCAGAATAGTCGATGAAAAGAAAGTTAATAGCAGTGGTTAAAGGGGACAAAATGAAAAAAAAACGAAGGAAAAGGGGAAGAATGTTTCGTGGAGGCAAACAATTACGAACGTTGTACTTAAATCGTTATATAAATTATTAATAAGCGTTCTCGTGTACCGTTCACGAGGACACATTTCTAAGATTATTACGGCGTTAACTACGATGCCGTAGTCCCTTTCATTTATTATTCACCTAAACGGAAATTACTTTAGCTTGTCAGGACATAGTAAAAATCAGACGCAAACCCAATTTCCTTTTTCACGCTCTTTCACTTTTCCCGAGAGTCAACTTTCTTTAACCTTCTTACCAGCGATAGCTTTCCGGCAGTTTCTTATTAAAAATAATAATAATTCCTTTGTGTTTCCGTCGGCGGAGCATTACGGAAATGTTTTCCGTGCAAACCGCTGAATGCGCAAATTTCGGCTTGTCATGCTTCATTGATTCTGTGGAAACGGTCGCCGATCGCGAGGGAGATCGGCGCTTTGTGTAGGTCTCGCGAAGTCTTTGTCGAGGAACAAAAGGAGAAACTGGATGAGGACGAGGAGGAGAGGCGGGAGGGGAGGAGGAAGTTGGCTTTATCCAGAAATTCTTACAAGTCAAAGGATTTCGTATCAAGCTCGTAATCAGCTTCGACTCTCCCGGTCCCGGAATCGCGTGGCGGAGACGCAACCGCGATAATTATTGCCCCGGCGTTTCGGTATTTTCCGTTGCTGGAAGGAAGACATGAGTGTCACGGTGCGGCCGGTGCGCCCGGCGAGCGTGACGAGCGCGGCGGGGACGGGCGTGCGTGTAACTGGAACATTTGCCGGGCATAGGTGATAAAGTAACAGACGCGCTCGACGCCAACGCGTGCCTCGGCCGAGCGCGCGAGTCCACCTATTTCGTGTCGCGCGACGCTTATTATACGAGAATACGAGAAAAAGTCGCATTTGAATAATGAAAAAATTCACCGCGCCGACATCCCCGCGGGAAATGTTTATGAAATTGAAACGCGGCGATACCGGCGTCGGCAGCCAACAATCGGCCTGACTTAATTAATTCCGACCGACTTGAAGTGACGCAAATGAGAATTTGCGATCGGAACGAAGGTTCTCAATGAGCGCGTCGAGCGGTGAAAAAGTGTTTTGGCTCTCGCGAACTACCTCTCGAGGCTGAGGGCATCTTTCTCACGAAAGCAGATTCGTCTTGCGTCAAAGTCGTTCCTCTCGGCTGAAGAGGATTTTTATAGAACTCTTTCTTTTTTTTTTTATACGAAGAATTCCCTCGATTCACGGGAGAGTTACTTGAATCGGGCAAATTCAACTTTACTTCATTTCACTCGAATCGACGTTTTATCCAGAGTGACGCGTCGGTTGGACGTTTGCGCGATAAAAAAAAACGCGTTCGTTTGCGGCCGAGGTTGATATCTCTTTGCGAAAGCGAATCCGCTTGCTCGAAGTGGAATTAACCAGATAGAAAACTATTCCTCCCGTGTCGAGCGAATATTTACGAGATTTCTTAGAATGCACGCTCGAGCGATCCCGAGCTGCGCGCGATCTTCCTTATTAATCGGATGAATTCGCAGGGGCGAACTCGCCTCGGCGATTCTTACCTGTCGGTGTGAAGTCTACTTTAGGAAACCGTCGGCCAGCCGGTTAATTGACATATCAGCTCGTTGAATTATGCCTCCTGATCGCCGTCGTCGTCCGTCCCGGTATCGAGGATTCCGCATCGTTCCCGCTTAGCGCGAAATGTTTTTGCAAAAAGTCTTCGGCCAGCGTTGAATTTACGCGAGTGTCACGAACGCGAGCGCGCGTCTACGAAAAAGCAATAATTCCGTTATAGACTCTCGTAAGGGGGTTCGACAGATCGGGCTTCCACGGTAGGGAGAGTAAATAGAATTTGCATAATTGACCCCCCCCACGCTCTTCTCCACCGTTCGCGATCGCTTGCTCACAATAAGAATGATTTAGCGGTTCGCTTTCCCCTCCGCCCTCATCCGTTATGTTTGCCAGCCGTGTTAAATTGTAAAATACCGCCGAGTTTTATTTCAAGGGCCGGACGAGTCTTTTCCAACGGGAAAAAGTCAACTTCATCATTTCCCGTCGAACGTTGTTTCCAACGGCGCGGGTGAAAGTTGCCAGGCTGCCATGTTGCCCCGATCGCCGGATAAATCGCGCTCTCGCAAGAGCACGCCATAATTGACGCGCAATGCACCGTCGGAGAGTACATTTCTGGGCGAGAGTCGGGGCCGGTGTATGCTTTATCGTCCGTCGCACTTATCACCCGCGGGCCGAACGGCGGAACCAGCGTCGATCCCCTTTATGAAAGTTTTTCCACAGCGGCGGGTGAGCCGGCGCCTTTTCTTTCATATCCTTCCTTACTCCCCTTTTTTCCCGGGAGACAAAGGTAAGCCTCGGCGACGAGGCGGGTTAAGAACGGGCGGCGGGGTAGGCAGGGCACGGGAAACGAAGATTAATCTTCGAGCAAAGAACCCGAAAGAGTCAATTGAAATTGCTTGGCGCTAGTTTGACTGATCGTTCACGGTCCGTTCTTGCGGGATGCGATCAAATTTTCAGTCCGTAAGAAGGAATTCGTGTCGGCGGTAAAGGCCTCTGCTGTTCCGCGCCTTGATAGCGATCAACGAGTCGATTAAAATTTTATTCCGATGCATCAATCAGCGGATAGGCGAAGGGTATTCGCGCGCGTCGCTCAACGCTGCAATTACGTATTCTCGTTGTGCAGTTCGCAGATGGGGCTTGACGTAAGATCGTATCGCCGACGTTTACTTATATTCCGATGCAACGTTTGATCAAGGTGTTCGTTAATTGGCCGTTTCGCGGAGCGATCGCCGTGCTCCGCCGAAACGCGGACTTTCGCCGACTCGGTGTAGTCGAGGGGGCGGGCGTACGGCAGGAGTCGCGGCGTCGAAGCCCGCGTCTTCCGCTTCGCCGACGCGCTTTTTCCACCCGAAATATCCCCCATTAGACGAAACGCCGGCGAAGCACGTAGCTCCCGATACGGATGCCGTATCGCTAACCCCCTCCTCCCGCCTCGAAAGAGTCGCTATCGGAACTACGTATCTCGCGTTGAGCACGTAGCGGCGGTGGCTGCGGCGTCGGCGGAAAGGAGGAAGGGGTTGGTAGCGGGGGGGGGAGGCAGGGAGGACACCGGGGGAGAACGGTCGCGAGCGAGTTCTCCCTTTGGCGCAACGGGAAGACGCGCGCGTCACTCAATCCATGTTGAGACGCGACGTCCCGTGTCACGTTGATGGAAAGCACCCAATGATGATTCTTCTTCTCTCCATCGGCGCGCCAAGGCCGTCGTCGAACGCAGGCACTCGAGGCTAATTTTAATAATATTGGCCCCGACGCACCGACATCGACGAGCACGGCGGGAAGAAGACGAAGAGGATGAGGCCAACGGGATAGAGAAGTTAAGGCGAGGAAGGCGGAGCACGCTTCGCCGCCGAAGGATTGGCTCACGGAGCCGGAGCACGAGGGAGGCTGCCGCGAAGGCGAAAGAGGCTTTCCAGGCGGCTTCGTGCCGATCACCGTCCGACGTGACACGACCGGCACATTCCTTCATGGGAGAATGCTAATCGCGGTCCAGCCGACGACGTTTGCTTCTTCCTGTCTGCTTGTCTCTACCTCTCTCTCTCTCTCTCTCCCCACCACTCCGTCTCACTCGCGTCATCCACGCTCACCATCGCTTTCTCCTCGTTTATCCACGTTCGCTCTTTCCCAAGTAGCTGTCCTCGTCCCACGCACACGTGTTGCCGAGCTGCACTTCAGGAAGCGCTTTCTTGAAATGGAAGTCGTGTCCGCACCGGTGACGTATTTAAGGGCTAATTTGGGGCAATTGCGAGTTCCATCTTTGACGATGCCACTTTGACATTTCCCTTTTTCGGATCATCGGCTTTATTGTACACAAGCATTCGAAACAGTTTTTTCCCTTTCGGAAAGAGAAACAGCGATTAGGCGCATCTTGATGATTATGCAAATTTCTATATCCCCCTCTTTTATCTCGCTCTCTCTCTCGTTCTCTTTTTACATATTTATACAAATTACATAACGCCAGAGTCAAGATATTCGTTAACAATTCAAGACGACTTATTAGTGTAACAGTAATTGCATCTTCGCTTTAATTAAATTCAGAGAACAAATTTCCTTCATTACCGAATCGCGTTTTATAATATTTTCGAACTTTCTTCATAAAGCGAAGTCATTTGAAATCTCATTGTGTTCTCTGCTAAAACAAACGTTTGCGTTCCATGCACTTTCCTCAATGTCTTAATCAAATAGTCAGGTCTGATTGGAGCTGTTAATTACATTCGCATGTGAAAAGTTAATTAACTCTTTTTACATTAAATTCGAGGGGAAAAAAAGTCTGCAAAGCTCGATTTGTGTTTTATCGTTTATTATGCATTTTGGAGTAACTGTACGAAATTCCGAATAGAAAATTATCAGAAAAATCGAGATTTCTTTCATTCCGCGTATATTTAATTTCCTGCATAAACAACGGTATAAAAACCGGCTTAAAGTACCGCATAGTTACTGCCAAAGTTCTGCTGTTTGTTTTGCTCCGTTTAAAAGAACGAAAAAAAAGCTAAATGAAGAAATACCCATTTGTTGAGAAATTATTTAGCTTGGGGTTGTACTTTGCGCAAAGCGCACTTCATTAATGCATCATTACCATAGCAAAACGTTTGCCGAGCGTGTAACAACAGCAAAAGCACGAAATAATGCACAGACGGCGGTTCCCTGCGTAGTACAGGCAGCGACAATTCTCCGCCGACGTGGGACTACCGGTAGCTGGTATTGTAAACGCTTCTTCCGGGTCTCCCGATCGTGTATCATTTCTGCGTGCGGTACGTTGTCTGTCATAAGCGAGCACGCCGTCGTTGCGCGGCCGCCGGTCGTACACAGTATCTATTATTTCTGGATTCGTTTTGTAACGCGAGAGGGAACGGTTAGATATCGAGTATCGCGCGTGCGAGCGCGAGAGACAGAGGGAGGTAAAGCGGGAACGGAGAGACAAAGAGGGAAGTAAAGAGGAAAAGTAAGGAAGGGTATCGCGAGAGGATTGGAATAAATGAATTTCTAATTTTATTGGAATTCCATTGGCTCGTTAGCGGCCGCAGAGATCATTATGTGGCTTCCGACACTCGCATTGCCGGCGATTCTTCAAACGCCGGAGTGATCTATCGAATTATGGCGTAGTTTTAATCGGCGATTACGCTCGACGCATTTCCCGGTATTTACTTTTTTAATACAACTTCCATCACCGGCGAACAGGCCGGACCAGAGTCGCGGGCATGAAAAATCGCCGGCCGCCGACCGTAGCGAAATGTTAGAAACACAGCGGCGGCCGCGTGCTTGACCCAGATCGCACGCGGCGATATCTTGACCGCAATTAATTCATGGCCCGGCAATCGATCCCGCGAACAACGCCCCGCCGCGATTAAAAGCAACGGGTAGCGCGCGGATGCTCATCCCCTGGACAGATTTGGCAATTGAGTACACGTTGTATATATTATGCATCAACATCTTCAACTTTGGCAACATTCAGGACCGTTATGAGGAAGACTCCGTCAAAAGCTTTTTAGCCGAGCACTCCGGACGGAGTTTTCGCCCAGCCTTAGCAACGAACCGAGCCGTTGCATGTGTACGGCTGCGAGGGATAAACCAGTAAAGTTTCGAAACCTTTTTCCAAAATAAAGCTAACTTTGACTTTGCGCGAGTTCCTGAAAAGCTTTCTACGCGGTGCGGCTGATATTCCGAAATATCTCGGATAATAACATTACAGGATCGAAATACCCGCATGCAAAAAAGAATTCGTTCGCTCCGCGCAAATCACGATGTTGACCTCGTTCCGCTCGGTCAAAGAGATTATTTGGCTCGCTAATTAGACGCGCGAAAACGGCAGGTTGACTCGACGGAATACACTTTTATCGAGTACCCGTTTCGCGCGAGAAGCAAAAAGGAGAATCCAGTTCTTACCCGTTGCCGAGCTAGAAAGTTATCACTTTGACGATACGAAGGATGTGTATTGAGAAATGACGTATACGCGCGTTTAAACGCCAAGCACGTATATTTACGAAGATTCTATTTAAAAAATGGGGGAATATCGTAAATATATTTCGCAATCGCAATAACGAGGATTTACGACGAATTTGAATTTTGAAAGAGAGTGGTAGTTGGCAGCGTCGTTGACCGTGAAATATCAACTTCCTTAATCGACGTTGTTTCGATATTAATAAAATAGAGGCTGATCAAACGTCGAAAAGGGTAACCGAAACTAGCTTGGTCGTAGGAGTTTTCTTCGCCACGACTGTGTGTTGGGTGTACACGGACAGAAATTCGATTCTTTCTTTTTTTTCCGTCAGTTAATTATGAATCGTTCATTATCTGAAACAGGTGATTGAATTGGCAGGATATTTGTCCGATCGAAAAATACCTCTCCAGAAGACGGTCTTATCTCATGTTATGAAACGCCCCGGGATACTGAAATTCCACTTTTTGACTGGGTCGGCCGAACGATAAATCGCGGTAAATCTGCGAAAGGAAGATGGTAGTTAACATTGTAGCGAACGTTCGAAGCGTCGCTTTGATCGGCACAGCTCGTCCTTGGCCATTAGGTCGATCGAACGTCGTGACGGGAGACGGACGAATAAGAGGAGACGGCGAAGACAAAGGGCTGAAAGTGCGTGGGTCCCGCGCGCGGCGTCAATCGCACAGTCGATTAAGGTTTATTCAAAACTAAACCGACGGTTGCACCGCACGATAGATCTGCATCGATGAGCATGGCGGCTCGCCGCAGGTACCACCGTTCTCCCCGCGATTAATGAGATGCAAACGATTTAACGCTAAATTAAGCACGACAATGGGCCCACTTGCGAAGAGTCGTTACCGCAGCTCCAATTCATGCCGGAGGACGACTCTTCAAAAGACGAGTCGAGCTGCTTGAACTTCCGATTAATTTGCCATTGTTTCGCGCACTCGCGAAAACACAATCTCGGGACCTTTTGTCTTGGATTTTTCGCCGTGATCAAAGCACGCTCTTGACGCGAATCGTGATTTTTCCAGACCATGGCATTCGGGAATAAGACATTTATGGAATTTCTGTGAGTAAAAAATGCACGCCGTAGATGTCTCGCTGTCTAAACATCGGCATTTCGTTGGTAATTTGATTGCGTTATCAGTACAATACGGGGGGGGGGAGTATTTAAGAGACTTTATCGCCCGGTGTGTTACAAAAGTAAACACGTACGTGACAAACTACGCCGTTTTGTTCCGTTTGTTCTGTGCACTTTGACTCGTTAATCATGTTAAGCAGCGGTGTTGGAGTAGAGTTTGGGATGGGTGACTGTTTAGAGAGACACGGGCAGCGCATTCCAGTGGTGAACGGCGGGCTCCGTGGGGCGAGAACTGATGTGCATTTCAGACCGAACAGTTGTTAAAGTACATTAGAACTTACTCGGACCACGTGGCGCAGACGGTAAGGCGCCCGACCACGAATCACCATGATCCTTGCGATCGTTCAACCTCGCTCGGAAAAACATGAGTAACAGGGATTTCCCTGGGGGGTAAAGGCGGCTGGGCGTGAAGCTGATCACTTCGCATCACTTAATGCCGTGATCAAGAAACGCGAACACCTTCGCCGTTCACGGCCCGATAAGCCTTCGTGACTCGCAAACCGCGGCTCGGCCTTTTATAATTGCCGGTGGTTTCTTATGCATTTGTCAAGCACAACATCGCAGTTGGTGCCACGGTAAATCTTTTTACCGGCTTGGTACTTTCTAAAAATAATCGCCCTGTAAACGCGCGTACTCGATTCGTTCCGTTTAATTGAGATTCGTACAAATTAAACGAGATGCAGGTGAAAATCGGTTTAATTGGATTTTATCAATTGAATATTTAATCGTATTTGAAATATGTTTGCGTCGGGGCAACGTCAAAATATGGAGAATATTTATCAGGGAAATTGGTTAAGCGATGCAACGAACGTTTTGTTCGATCATCTCTCAATTAAGGAATTACATAAATTCAATTTGTACTAAAAAAAAAACGAGTCTGAAAGAACTGTTTTTATTTTTACTAATTACCTTTTTTTCCGTTATTTTTTTTTTTTTTTGAATTTGCAATATTATGCAGACCGCGAACACGAGAAATGGCGTTCTCTACTTTTATATAATTATAATATATCTGCGTGACGTATTTTACGCGAATGTACAGTCTTTACACATTTTTTTCCTCTCCTTTGGACTCGACAGTTTGCGGTTCCGTTGCGAAGAGGTTCAACGTAACGAAACGTTATTTCTATCTGTCGTTTATTTGCCGGTATTACCGAAACGTTGACTGCACATTTTTGCAATTATCGCTCGATTAATATGCGAGTACATTACGCACGTGCATTTACACCGAGACGGGTACACATTTTCCTCGTTATAGGAACGAGGTGAAGCGTATCGGTGCAGACGACGATTGAAACAGAGCGACAACCGCGCGAAGCGAGACAGTGACAACCTTATGCGCATTAATGTCAAAATGAGTGATTAAATCTCTGTTTGTGTTTCCTCTTGAACAAAACGGTTTGTTACCGAAGATAATTCGGCCGAGTTTGCCGTGCGAGATTTTTGCATCACGCCTACGCGATATCGGCGCTTTCGCGATATCCATAATCCGAAAGTCGATCGTCGATTAAAGGCAATGGGTTGACTCGCAGTTTCATTTTTTCCTCGCCGCAACACGCGCCCCGCGAGTGCGAATGAGAAACGATCCGCATTTTTTTTTCTCGCGCGTTTTAATTATGCAGTAGATAAAAGTGGAAACTTGCCATTGGCGGGGACAAAAGATTTCAATTAGTTTGAACGAACGAATGAGGCGAAATCACATGCCCGCTTTGGGACGCTCGAAATAGTCCGCTTCATCCGCCGCGTACATAGCGCGCGCTGGGAAATTAAATGTTGCCCAACACGTTGCGCTGATTGCAGTGGGTAACTGTAACTTTGGCGACTGGTAATTGGTTATTTTGCCGCTTCGATAATAATACGCTTTTTTGCCCGCGACGCGAATTCATCGTCCCGGAATTACGCCGTTTCTGCGAGTTTCCCCTTTCGCGAAATTCGAGCCAGTTCGATTCGAATGAAATCACGCGAGATGATAGAAGACTGCACAGTTGCCGGTATATGCGGAACACACCGGCCCGTGACACACGCACTCTACCGAGATGACGGTGTGCGTTGGGTTATCCCTCGGCTGGCTCGCTTTTCGATGTAAATCACCGCTCGAAATAATCGATGCATCATCGGTCATTCTTACACGGGAATAAGTTGCCCGTAACATCTCCATGGCTCGACAGGAGCATCGCGAAATCAGAGGATTGGGAGGGGGGAGGGGAGGGGAGCTGAGGAGAACCGGGGAAAGGAGGCGGCGGCGAGAAAGGATGGACGATCGATCGAGCGGCGAAATTCGAAATCGATGAGCATAGATGCAGAAGGAAGCATCACTCGACCCATATCGCGGCAGTTACGGGCCGGGAGATCGCGGATGCCCGTTCGCTAAAGCCGCGATGAATGAATACAGCTGGGCTGAAGATTGCGTTGTGAACGGCCGGCGAATCGCGCGAATATCGACGATTTATTGTTAACCTTGTTGCGCTACCAATGGACTCGCGTCGATTTTTTTTCCCCCTTCTTTTTCCCCCGTCCAAAGCACCGACGAACACATTTTGCCGCTACTTCCGTTTCATATTTCGCAAGCCGGTTCACCGACTTTGATAAGAATTTCCGCTAACTGTCGAACGTGATTGCGAAACTGCGAAATCCGCTGCCGACGCGTTTTCCAACGTCGCGTCTATGCAGCGAGCAAACACCGCGATCCTTTTTAATACAAAACTCCCGCCCTTTTTCCGCGTATGAGATCGGGAACGCGAATTCCCAGCGCTATTTTCCCATCGAATGTGCAACACTTCGGAAACCGTGACGCCGCGAGTCGCTGCGTGATTTCTAGCGGAAGGTATTGTTTCGAGGACAAAGTCCTCGGGCCGTTTATGCGGTATGATAAATTTTTCCCTCTTTTTCCTTCCGTTTCAAGCGAATTCCTCCTCATGAAATTCAGCGGGGGTTTTCTCGGCGTGAAACTGCGCGCTGTTTGTGCATGTGTCGGACGATCGGAGATCGGTGTTGTAAATGCATTACACGGCAGCGTCAAACTGCCGTGATAAGATTAACATGTTCACCGCTAGTCGAAAAATGTGTTCTTGGATATGGCAGTTGGCGATAGCGAGGTTAACAGCTACCATTTGACGAGGATACATTTTTCGTTTAGTTTAAGCTCGTTACGCGGCCATCGCCGGTCTCGCGGTCCTGTAACGGGCTTTCAACATTGTCCTCTTGTTTTCGCGTATATATGCAAATTGGAGAAACTTTATGCACCCGGGCAGACGTTGGCTTACAAAAAATGCAGTTATTTTCGGTCCCCATCTCTAGTCCCGCGACGGTGATCACCAGCTACATACTTAGGTCAGTGTCGCTTCAATGTTTGATTAGCGTGTGTTTATTTAAAGCTTTTCGTATCATACGCCGTATCATGACTAAATTGATTACAATCACCGTACTGTGTTGCCAGTTACTACGGAAAAGTGTACAAAGTGTTGCATCAATTTACAATTTGGTCACCGCTGTTATATTTATAAAACTGTACTGTAGAATAATTAAGCGACATTTGACTATTTTTATCATTTCTTATAAAAATTGTAGTCTAACGGATTCTGAAAATATCATGATACACTTAAATTATACAAAATGTAGTTGTAATGTTATTATGGATTGCTATATAGGGATGGGGGTAAATATATATATATATATATATTTTTTTTTTTTTAATGCAATATCTGTATTGTTGTATACGTAAGATGATTTATAAGTGAACTGTTGTAACTTTCGAAATCTATAACTGTCACAGATTCTTCATCAAAGGTTATTTATTGGATTTTTAACATACTGAGATCGTGGTGGCATCAACGAAGTTGTCAATTATATCGATATCAAATGAGCAATGTCAAGTTCAGCACTAAATTCAACTGACAAATCATCTAATATAAAGATTTGAGAAGCTGGTTACATATGTATGGTTTTCGGATTTTTTGTTATGATCGACAGCATTGAAATTTATATGTGGCGGTTTAATTCGAAATCGGAATACTACAACGAACTAATTATCTTACGAATTCGAAATCGACATACATAAATAATTGTTATTGATTCGCTAAAATTAACATTTTTGTTTATCGTCAAATATCAATATTTACCTGTTAAATATTTCTTTTCGAATAAACAAGAACAGAGCGCTTTCTTTTAACGATTTTGCACCACAGCTGTGTCCGAACATTTCGAAAAAATTTCACAATACATTAAAACAAGAGAGTTTAGTTACACTGCGTTATAGTTGTTTTTGGCGTGGTTTGTTGTTATCGTTGTTGCCGCTACGCTTACTGCGGGAAGTTCGATTCGCTAAACCTCAGTGGCGCACTATCCAATTAACAATCCGTATCTTTATTGCGTATCATAAAGCCAACGTTTGATAAAAATAATCAAACGACTCGTAATCCTTGGACTAATCCGAGCGTTACACAGCGCATTTCTCGACCCTCGAAACGGCCGATCGTAGCAACTTCCTGCGGGTCGTCCGTGCGCTCCAATTTTTATCGGAGCGAGGTGAAGTTCCTATTAGTAAATTACCCAAGTGAATAGAGAGCATTAGTCTCAGGCGCATAAAGTTATCTGGAAGAGAGAAAACGAGGCGAAGTCAGAGGGCGAGTCAATCGACTTGTCTAATGAGAATTAGCGTGGAAGTTCGCCTGGTCGTGTTATCTTCGCTTTTGAAGGCAGTTTTAACCGTGTCGGGAGGTGACCGAGGCGAAGGTTTGGCCGGCGAGGCGTCGGCGTGTCGCCGAGGTTGACCGGGAACCAACGGCCGAGACACGGCCGCTAAAGCGAACAAGCGTAGACAAGTCGTGGACTCCGGATGAAGATCTGACCGCGGTTGCCGTTGTTCGCGCCGTCGTTTCGCCGGTCTTTTCTCGAACGAACGAAAACACAGGGCCGGGAGCGAAGGCGAGGGCGAGGACGTAGACGCGAAGGGGCCGTCGGTAATTTACGAGGTATCGAAGACCTTGTACACTCCCACCCTTCGGGTTCAACGAGGCGAAATCTTCCTCTTCTCCTTCGTCCTCTCCTTTGCATCGGCACGGCGATATTCTTATGCCGTCCCTCTCCTTCTCTCCTGCCCTTCGCCTCCCCAGGACCGATGCCCCGCGCACCCCACAGCCGCCCCGCGCACCAGCACGAGCGCGGATATACGCGAACGCTCGTGTACGCAGGGACGGCCGGAGTCAATCGTGTCGGGATGCGAGCCGGTGTAGACACGTACGCACGAGAACGTTCCTTCCTGGTCGAACGGCCGTACCGTCGATCAAGAACCGCTTACGTGTAGCACGGGAATGAAATAGTTCCGCTGATTGAAGGGGAAAAAAGAGACGCGAAGGACCAATAAAACAGCGAAGGGCGTTTGGCGATATTTATCGCGGAGGAAATTATTCAAATGCCCCCGACGGCTCGCGCCGACGCCCTGCCGACGGTGCTGACCGAGATCAAAGATCCCCGGGTCAGAGGCTAGTCTCGTCCACGCGAACCGCAATTTCGGCCCGGCTCTTAGAAGAGCCGTTTCCTGAAAAATCCACTTGGATGAGTCAAAGGCGGGCTCGGCCGATGTCCGACGAGGATCTTTCATGCCAATTTAAGCCCGGGTTATATTTCCCGGGAGGTGAGGAAAGACGTCGGCGAGATCGCGACGGTCGATAACGCTCTTTTCGCCTCGCTTTCGCATTTCTCATTCGTCATTCGCGCGGCTATTGCTCGCCCGGGGGGCAACGTTCTCCCCGGCTGGCGATTGATGAAAAATTATGGAAATGGGAGGGAGGGGGGTGGGGAATATGCGTGCGGGGTGAGGAACGTTCAAGGAGGGTTGAATAAAGTCGTGAATTTATTACTTGGCAGGACATATTTATTTTAAGAGCATGTTCGGAAATAAAACACGGCTGAAGGCAGGCACGAAAAGTTGATTATAAATTTTATGCGGTACTCCGCGCCATTACGTTCGAGCACCTCGGGAGTACACCGGCTGAAGTATTTGCAGACGTTAGTTCCGCGATGAAAACATTTGAGAATTATGACCGACCGTCGTCCATGCTCGCCAGTTACCGACAGTTTCAGTACTCTTTTTGAGGGTCATTTTGAGCGTGCACAATCGTCGTGTAAATTTATTCGCAAACGGGACGTAAACGGAAGCGACGGGCGACTCGCAATACAGCTGGAAGTATCGACGCGACGATCGCCCGGCGACATCCGCCGTCGTCGTTTCGTCCGCTCCGATTTGCAAAAACCGCGATACTCTCGAATTACAATTCCATCAAGCAGTGTTTATGCAACGGCATGAAACGTTTATTCGCTGGATGGCAACTCTCGGGCGGGAGGATGGCGCGCGAAATGCGAGTAAAATCGCGGTGCAAACCCTCGCGTAATGTTCTTAACTCGACGTGGGAGGGGGGGGGTGGAGGGGGAAGAGGAGTCGCGGTGCTTGAGCGACGTTAACGCGAACCGGGTATTCTCCAACTCCCGGACTGGATTATTCATTAAAACGTCGAGGAACCGTCCGAAATTCCGTCGCGCGCGCTCTTCCAGAACGTGCATCCGAAAGCGGGGACGTTCGTCTGGAACGCGTATCGGAGGGACCACGGACAAAGCAGAGTCATCATCGCGGTTGAATCCGTAGCTGGCACGGAAGGGGCGTTTAACACGTCGGGCCGTCGCCCCGCAGTCATTCGACACTTCACAGGCCTAAGACGGTCAAGATGACGGTGTTTACTCGGAGGCTACTTCACACTCGCTCGCCGTCGAATTAAAGCGAAGGAGACGTGGATGACTGTACGCAAATGAGCGAGATTTTATCGCCTCGAAGACGCGCTCACAATGCGGACGAGGTTGAAAATTAGGTTGTCAACTTTCCCACCGCGGTGGAAAAAAGTGCGTGGAGAGAAGTCTACGGTAATTGTTACGAGACAGATTTTACACGGTGTAATTTGAATGCGGCGGGAGTTGGGAAAAATGACGTTTATGGGAAGTGCGGAACAACGCGGTGAGAAAACGCTTGTTTGTTTTAACGAACGCCTCTGCCCAACATCTTGATTGCCACTGCGCGTGTGTTTCTCGTATTGTTAGCCAACCAGTTTGCGATTTTTACTCAATTACGCGGAATTGCGTATCCTGCATTACAGTTATATAATTATATTATTACGGACGCGTATTTATCGTTATATCTAAATTAACCGTTCCATTGTATTTATAAGAAGAGTATCGACTTTGTTTAAATTGTAGTTTTTTCTTCTTCTTTTTTTTTGTATATTACGCTCGTTGTGCGTAGTTCATTAACGAGCGTAATGGTCAAAAGAAGTCGACAAAAAAAATGAAAAAAAGAAACCGAGGGAATAAATTCCTTTTTGCAACTTGTACAGTAAATATAATTATATCGAATGAGAATTGCACATCGCTGAAGTTAACTTTTAAGTCGGGTAATTTTTTTCCCAGCGAATATTGCATTTTGCGTTGCGCGTTGTGCAGTTCCTTTTATCTCCGCGCCATTAAAAAATGTTCCGAAGAAATTTGTTTCGCGGAAGAAGTCACTAAAACAAAGTTTTATCGCGACAAAAACGTAAATTTATTACGAATTTACTGCTAATGCAATACTCTTTTCATTGTCGTATGAACTTCGGGAATATCGCGCTTTATTGCAGCTATCGCGGGTGTAATGGGTTCTCTCCGCGTAGTTATTTATCAAGGGTCTGTTGTACGTTTACAGCGGTAGAATAAACCAGCTATATTTTTATAATCACCCGCTAAATGACAAGCGTGATGAAAAAACTTGCGAGGAGCATAAACGCGGCTTCTAGCGGAGAGCTCAAAGTCGCGCGGTTTAGTGCGCGTTGGAATAGAGATTTACGAGTATGGGCTGGGTTAGGTTAGGTTAGGTTAACTTAGACCGGATACCGATCTTCACGGTGAAAAACAATGTTGAGTGATGAGTCGAAAACTGTATTTACCAACGGTGTGATTAACCCGAGTGGAGCGTAAGAAAGTTTTGGAGTCGCATTGAAAATCACGCTGAGATAAGTTCCTTAACACGCCGTGAATGACTAAATACCGGTTTAGTTTGAAATACGGTTCCCGACCGAAGCGTTACATTTCCGATCGGTACCGGTACGTTACTCCTGCGGGGTCTCCGCATGAAACAAAACGATTTCATCAGGAAAAGCACAATGACTGATCACAAATATCTGGTATTCCCATCGGTACCCTAATACGATGTCTAATCTTTTGATGGATATCTATGTACAAAACACACTTCGATAAATAATACAAAAGGCAGGTCGTTTCAACACACAGCTTCCCCACTTTAATTATACGGTAGTATTCGTTCTTGTAAAAAAAAAAAAAAACTGAAGTCCATCGGTTCTCGCTGTCGATCGTTTTCGCAATTTTTCGCGGTTGTTCGTTTCCCGCGAACTCGCCCACTTCGCGAGTGTCCGAGGCGTAACCGGTTGCTTCCCCGGTGACCTTGATTTTCATTCTTGACAGGTCTGAGAAACGTCGGCGATGAATAATCGCTCTTTTCCGGAGCCAGTGTTTGTAAATCATCGAAAGAGCGATGCGAGCTAGCCCGCTTAATAAAAGTCGCCGGGCAAGATGGATCGGCCGAGATCAATCAAGCGGGACGCAGGACGACGCGGCGGACGCCACGGTGCCAGCCGCCGCCGCCGCGTATTAATGCCGCGCCGCACGCCATGCGGTGATTATGCCGCGCGGCGTCTTTGAATGGGATTATTTATGCGAATTCCCCGCCCGCCCTCCCTCTCTTCGTTGCGCACCGCGACGCGAACCGTTACGCTCGCGTCTAGGCCCACAATGGCGCATTGTCGAGCCGCGGCATGGCCTTCCTCTCTCTGTCCCGCGTCCAACGAACTTGACAAATATTTCGCGAAACAGCATAATGCTTGAGAGATCGCAGGTGCGATAACGCTGCTCACCGCAATTGCCTCCCGTCGCGACAACCGCCCCAAGATGCCATGAACCATTGGGGGAGGGGGGAGGGGGAGGAAGGAGGAAGACAGAGGCGGCCTCGGGCAGCGTCGGAACTTGCAAACTTTTCATCGCTATTTCCCTTTGAGCCGCTCTTGTTTTAATTAATTTCCGCGTTAATTACCAAGATTTTTAATTACGGTAATTGAATTTCCGAAACACTCGGCATCGAGGAACAACGTGGAATCGGGCGAGGCGGCCGAAAGCGGGCGAATAACCGGGAGTGAGAAAAGCGATTATTCAGGGGTCACGGGAGAAGAGAGAAGGAGAGAAAAGAGGAAGGAATGGAGGAGGATGGTGGAGAGGAGGGCGGGATAGGGAGGGAGAGAAAGAAGAAAGAAAGAAAGAAAGAGTTTCAGTAGGAGTCTCGTTCGCTACGTCATGTCGCGTAGGATGCAGGCAGGGCCAGGAACGAGGCACTCGAGAAAGCCAGCTGCCTCTGCCCTCCGCTCGCCCGTCCTCCCTCCCCTCCCCGTCGGCCCGCGGGCCTCCTTCCCCCCTCCTCCCTCCTCTGTCATTTCTTCCTTTTCTTCTTTCTCCATTTTGCAAGCGGCGGTCACCGGTTTGGTTGTTGGCCTTTCGTTTGGCCAAGCAGCCATCCGACCAACCGATCATGCTCCGAGCCTGGCGAGCCGACCGTTCGGCTGGGATCGCCTGGGATGTAACTGGAGAGCACATTACCCGGCATTAAGTCACCGAGATAACTACCTGTGTGGGAGGCTCATACGAGGACCTTCGACATACACCGCGGTACGCTCCGCGCAACACCGCCGTTTATTTTATAAATTAGGATTCCTCTCCGGACAAAGAAGCGTCGTCGTCGACGACGCAGTTCGCGACTCTTGTTCCCTTACACGATCTTCGGCAATCCGCTCGGGCCGTAATGAGGAAACGAGCCGAAGTCGGTGTTGCGGCCATTGCGATAAATCGCCAGGTAACGCGGAGCGCGCCACCGCGGGCGTGATATTTGGCCGAAGTAATGATTTTTTCGACAGCCGGTCTACGCGTGCCCGCGGGAAACTCGCGCGACAATGCTACGCGTCGGGTCTTTTAATGATACTTTTGTTCACAGGCGCGACGAGGGGGAAAAACGATAAATTTTACTATCGTACGAGCTGTCCGCGCTGTAGTGTAGGTTGCGGTAATGGTCGCCGGACTCCCGCAATTTAGTACTGCTCACTTTGCCTTTTATCGCTGTTTGTTATTTTCAGCAACAATGAATACGGGACGTTCGCCGCGATCGCTGATTAAACACAGATCCGCCGAGATACGGGCAAAGGCTTTATGAAATTTTCCGCCGGTAAGCGAAAGCCGTTTTTCCCTCTTCTTTTTTCCCCTCGCCGGGAAAACAAAGTCACTTCCGCGCCGCTGTTTTTTAAAGAATACAAATGCTGCCGGGAGAAATGGCACTCTTTAATCGCGCCACGGTAATGGCTCGTAACGTGGGAAAGCGAGTTCGTCCGCGGCTGTTTGAAATCGCGAAATCTTCTAATCCCCGGACGAGGCGAGCCTTTTTTTTCGCAAAATATTTTAATATCGGCGAAGTTGTCCCCGTTAAACCAGTATTTTCCGCGTAAGTATGCTCTCGCAGCAGTCGATGTTATTCACTTATCTCTCTCTCTCTCTCCCGGTGTCTCTTCCGCGTAATTAAATTCTTTATATCTTATGAATTGGCCCTTTGTCGAGGAAGCTCGTTCGGAAATTTAATACCGCTCGGACAAGACAATTCGAGGATGTACTTCGGTAGATTGGGGTACACAGTGGGCCAATAACGTCGGCAGCCGTCGATAAAACTTTTATCATAAGCTCTCGGACTTTGTATGAACTTCAGCGACGCGGATAGATATAAATCCTCTTTTTATTGCACGAAAGTCAACGAAAGGAGCATTAAAGCAGGCCGGGATGGAACAAAGTCAGCGGCCGCAGTCGCCAAGTTAATTTGCATGCCCGGGAAGACTAATTGCAGGTCTTGAACTTTCGAGTAGATAAGTACCCACCCTATCGCGATTCCGTGGTAGGGTGCGTCCGTAAACAACGCTCGGAGCGCGATCGAATCGTGGGGTTGACCGCCACCGAGGCTCTCGCTCGCCGTGCTGCCATTTCTCACGGACAATCGGCCAAAGACTTTCGCCGCTTTTCTACCACTTTCGCCGCCATCGAGCCTAAGCGCGCTTCCCGAATTCCCACCGTGGCCTCGATTCCGCCTTTGCTCGACAAACCGAACAACGCGTGTTACAACCGACACATTTTGCTCTCCAATTAATATTTTCCTGCAAATTGATATAGCGAGTGAATTTTTCTTTCAACGCCGCCGCGATAATTGCGTCCAGGCGTTATGTTCTTAAACAACTTTATTCCGCGGTAATTATCATTGCGGTAATTATCATTGCTGTAATTATTGCCGAACAAGAATTTCGCGTCACGACGCTGGCGAAGGGGGGGGGGGTGGCGAACCACGCTCTAGTGCGCTCGTGCCAAATGAACGGCGCTGTAGAAGCGTTCGTTTGTATGTGCTCGCTTAGTTACGAGGGAGGGGATACGAAATTGCGTTCAGAGAATTAAATTTGACCTCAACTCTATTAGCGCGATTACGATAACCATGGCGTTATACGTGACAGCAATGCAGGAACTGTGGTGAAAGTAACTACACGCTTGTGGCCGCGGAAATTGGAGTATTGTAGTGCCGGTAACTACAAATTGTGGTGATTAGCGCTACAACGTTATAGAAACTGCAACTACGATTTTTGCAACTAAGCCTGTTCGTTACTGTCGTTAGCGTTCGCCGTTAGTTGCACTGTTGCTTTGCATTCTGAAAAGGATTACGTTGCGTAACCGACGTCGCCCTTTTACGGCAACTTTTTTTCATTCGTCCTTCCCATCAATGATTTCCATACATGTCACTACGGTCGAATAACCGTAATAATGTTATCACAGCCTTTTTAATCCGGTTTGTCATTTTTCGTAGCCCGTCGCCATTCATTATTCGTCGGAAAGTATTCCCGTAATTGAAATTCGCGGTTAGCGACAATTTTTAGTCAAGAAAAGGCAAACATTCGGCCGAATCGAGTCGGCAGAGGCGGGAAACAATTTCCGTAACAGCGGTGAAAAAAGAAAAAAATCTGACGTGTTTGCACGGCGACCTGCTATTTTTTCAGTTAATATTGACAGAAAGTCGCGTTAACACTTCAGCGTCTAGTACGTTGTTACTTGCCAGTGTCTTAACAGCGTTTAAAGAAAATTGTTCAGCGTTAACAGACCGGTCGGGGTTCGCGTATTAAAATGTTAAATGTTTGTAGCAACGTCGATACGTAAATACGCCAAGTTTCGCGAAGGCGGCGAGTTTACACCGCAACGCGATCCTCCTCCAAATATAAATCTCGCGGCAACAATTAAAGTCACGTGACCGGATGGCGCAGTAGGATGGGTGGGGGGTAGCGGTAACGGGACACGCGGGCATTAATAATTTCCATAAATCATCGATTTTCAGGTGTAAAACATGCTGTAATCTTTATTACATTCCTCGCAACGAGCGCTTTTCGTACGGCGATTCAATAACGATATGGAAGTCGCAGGACGTTGTACCTCCCGTTATGTAAAGTGGACTTATGCGTAATATATCACGTGTTAAAACGGGCGATATATTGCCACTATTCGAAGAACGGCTGTTTCGTGAAGCGTACTTGGCGGAGCATATAGACACTTGCATTTTTTATCCGTTTTAGCGCCGCTACCGGCAGTATATCATTTTCGGTTCCTCGCCGAAGCGAGAGTCGCGATCGCCCCCACCGCGACTCGCTCCGGCGCGATGCTTTGCACCCGCAACGCGCAAATTTGCTATTGCTAATTACTTAGATGCGGCCTGATATTTAAATGGGGAAATTAGGGTGGAACGGCGGGAGGGGAGGGAGGAGGGGAATGAACGGCTCCTTCCCACCACCGTTTTCCAGCCGGAGCTTCCCCTTTACCCATTTCCAGCGCCTCGCCTGTACTTATCCCCGGGACCGTGTCATTCTTCGGTTGATCATCTTTTTGCAAGGGCCGCTCGTCAGACGAGCGCGCCGCGGAACGACCGCAAAAACTTATCTCGTGTCATTCGCGATTTCTCATTCCTCCGCCGCGTCGAATAATTCCGTGGGATCGCGGCAATGGGTCGCAATGGCGACGCGTATTCGACGCGCGGACAAAACGAATCTATATGTAAATATTTGATCGAGCGTACTTTGTCGAATAACCGCGGTAGCGAGCGAGACAACGCGCTGTAATCGTTCGACCGGTTAATACCGGCCGGGACGCAGGCGCGAACGTGTTGCGTGTCCTCCCTCCCCCTCCCTTCGGTCGTCCCGCACTTCCCACCCCCATCCCCCGACGGCCGTCGCGCGTTCCGCTATTCCTCCCCGGCGAGCATTTCGCCCTTTCCGTCAGAAAAATCAGCGGCCAATGGACGGCGGTGCGCATCGATTAAAATCCCGGAATAATTAAAGCGGAATCCGGCGCGTTGTCACCGATGCGTGGCCTGACGTTTGTCAAAAGTTTCCCGGTGTCCGCATGTAAAACAGCGCCGGCCGCTTGTCCCGACTTCAAAATGTTCGCTCGGAAATATGCGACACTCGATCCGCAGCGGCGAGGTCAGCCGAGAGCGGCAGCCTTTAACCGAGGGGGGCAGGGTCGGTGGAGGGGGACACGCCAATGGCGGGAAGGGGCGAGGGCGGAGGGACACGGCGTGATAATGGAAAAATATTGGCGTTAAAGGAGTGACATATGCAATTTCTCGTCGAGAGGATAATTTGGCGATGCCATTTCGCGCCGAAAGGTATAGTTTATTTTTATTCCAATCGGTCGCCGTTGATCGATCGCAGAGACGCAGGAACCGTTACGTTATTTTGCACTCGGCCTCGCGAGGAATTACAGTACGTCATCGTGCTGATATACGCTCCGTTTGGACAAACTGCCGGGAATTAATAGCGCCGCGATGCTTCATTACCGCGCGTTAATTTTCCGCGTGGACGCACAGTCGGTTCGCGCGGCTTGCCGGATTTTTTTTTTTTTTTTTTATCCCAGGGGAAACGTAGCCGCGAGGGCGGATGGAGAAAGCGATCGCCGGAGATGAAGATATCCCGTGGCTATAAAGCCGGGAGCTTAGCGCTCGTTGTTATGCGGGATATTATTGAAATTCGGATGAACGGGTCGGGGAGGGGGAGGCGGGAAGGTGACAACGGCGGGACCGTGCCCGGATGGACGGATCTTGTTTCTTTGACGCTCTCCTGCTTCACCTTTCTCATAACGCCTCACCGCAGCTCTTCTTATTGCCTCCCGATCCTCGCGCTGGACGATGCTCCGAGAAAGAATCTCGCAAAACTCCCTCCCGCTACCAAACCCTGGACGGATTAAGAGTCGGCGAATGGTCGTTCGCCACGAAAGTCACCGGCGGATGAACTTTGACGGAAGTTGGATAAATTGACGCCGTTGCCGACACGTGTGACGCCGCTTCGAAATGACGTCTTTAGCCCGGGGAGAATAATATCCCGGTTCCCGACGAGGGAAATTAATGTTTCTTATTATAAGCAAACATCTTGGCGTTTTACATGCAATTTCCTGCATAATTTGCAGCGTTCATTTTTAATCGTCCTCTCGTTCTCTTTCTGCCTCCGTTTCCACAACGGTCGGTGACTTTGCCGGCGGTAGTTCTAAATGGAAGGTGACTGACACTTTCAAATTTAGTCGGACATATTTAGCCGACTATCGGATTTCTATTTGTCCCGTCGAGTCGGACATTTTGAATTTTCCAAGCGACGTCTCAAATTCAAAAACGTTTCGAAGGACGTGCAAAATTCAAACGTCGTTGGCGACTGGATATGCGCCAAAAATACGTTGCGAATGATCGAGTCGAAAATGAAGTCTTTTTAAACGCAATTAGCCCAAATGATGCGAACGTTTTTTTCATTTCTCTCGTCACGTCGTTTCGCCGATCGTTCGATTCACCGGCAATCGGTACTTTCGCCGTTCGTTATTTCCACCTCAGCGAAATTTCACCCGCAACGAACGACCAAGATATTCAAAGGCGGAAGGTCCTTCATTATAATAAATAATGACCGGCGAACGGTCGGCGACCACTTATCATACTTGTCTGCATTTTTTATCGCGACAGTATATTTTATACGAGGAAGAAGGAACCACGGCCGAATCCCGGAATCCGAATCAATCAAACGGCATCGGGTGTGCGGCCGTGGCCGACAAATGTCGGGAGATAAGGAGGCGCGGGTAATAAGAGAATAAATAATCGTCCACGCGTTTCGTCCGGCACTTCGAACGGAAGTCCCGCCGCGTCGTCGTTCTTCATTAGCCGGCCGCGATGCCGATCTCGGCGAAGGTGACCGGTGACGCCTCGTAGCACGGGACTTTTTTCGTGCGTCGCCTGTACGACGCCGACGTCGATGAAGGCGATCGATCAATCACGGCCGCGATCGTATCGCGAGCCCCTCAAACGGTCTCGAACAATACCGAGAAAACGGGATATGCCGAAGACCGGCAGGGACACGGGCGCGCGCATTGTCTTACCGTTTCTCGACCTTCGGCTTAACGACGCGACGCACGGCGCTCTCTCGTGTGGGACGCGCTCGTTTATCAGCCAGATAACGCGGCCTGGTGACGATTTAACGAAAGAGTTGAATCTTGACGAGGAACATGGATGGGAAAGATAACGCGCAGCGGCCGGTTGGACGCCGCGTACACGACAGCTTCGATCTCAATTGAATTAGCCGCGATGGCCGAGAGTGTCGACTAAAGTAATGTGACTGAATTGCTAATATCGATTATAGCGGCAGTTTCGCTGGAAAAATAAATTAGGCGGCCGCATATTTATGGCCCGGGCGAACTGTTCTGACAAGCAACCCGGGGAATAGTTAATTTGGAAATGTATTTTTGAAGAATATTATCGTCTCTGATCAAGCTTGCTCGACGGAGACACTGTTCCGAGGTTTTATGAATTTTTATAGCCATGCAGTTTTTTATACGGTGATCCGACGTTCGGCATGTAAGAATTTCTCGATAAAACACACGTTTTTTTCGCTTCGCAGAAAACATTTATTCTTCTGCTTCCTCCTCTCCCGAAATGGCTTCTTTTTGTTTCAGTGGCGTTTTATTAGGCGATCTTTTTCGTCCGGTACCGAGTCGTTTTGGGAACCGACGTTATTCGTGCACCTTTTATCTCATTTGCGAAAGTCTTCAGGCAAACGTCCAAAATTGTTTATTGGTTTTGATCGAAATTAAGCGATTTAATGAAAAAGGACTGCGAAGTTCCGCGATAAGGGAAATTCGTAATACTTGGAAATGCTTTGTTGGGCAACGTTATTTTGATTAATGAAATGTCCCGCATTGTTGGTTCTGGATTTGCGACGTTTCAGTCTGATTTTGGAACACAGTAAGAAATTAGTACTCGGAAGTTCTAAGTACAATTTCTGATTTTTGATAAGTTGTTTTTCAACGACGATAAAAAAATTTGTGAACGCAATGCAGACATTCAAATTACCAGGGTCAAAAAAGTATTCGACAAAATCGTGAGAAGCGAATATGGAACAACTTAATTTCCAAAAACACAAAATAAAAAAAAAAGCCAGCAACGTGTTAAACAATGTATTACGTCTACAAATAAGAGAGGAAGATTTCATTCTTACGAAATGTCACGCTCGGGCGAGATAAAATAATGTCATCAGTGTTGCTCGTAGACGCAAAATACATCACTCGGCTAACGGAGCTACAGATGCGAGCGAGAACGACTTACATTTATAATTTACGCACTGCTACTTTATGCCTTCGTTTATTTTCAATACCAGCCGTTATAAATACTGTTACAAGTGTAATACGCGTTCACGTTGATTACGCGCATAGCGGTGCGCTCAAGTTGAAAATTGAAATGTTGACTGATGTCACATTTCGCGCCGCTCCGTATATTTTTCGAAACGAGTAACAATTGTTGTTTAGATTCGGGTGGGCGCGCTCGTAAAGCGTCTTCGTTGTAAACAAACGGCAATAACGGCATAATCAACGTCCGCGAGCCGGCGCCGATTCGCGTGGAAAGTCGGCGTGTCCGGGTGCGGCTAATTGCGCGTATTGTCAACTCGCGTGAAAAAACGCGGGTCCAATTAGGCCCTGCGGCTGCTATTGGAATAGTTTCGCGGAGTAGTTTTACGAGGGTTGCGTAATGCGCGATGACGAGCGTTGCGAAATAAATGTCGTGCTATCGGAGCCGCTCCGCGTTATTATCCGCTACATTACGGCGTGCCGCGGCGAGGTATGTTCACCGAATATTTCCCATAGCCGAGCTCGGCTCGTGGACATGCATGCCTTGCCGCTGTAGACGGGCCACTTCACTCTTATTTCGCTCTCGAGGCGAGTTCGAGAAAACGCCTTCTCCGGTGGCGCGCTTTGATCGCAGTCGTTCGTAAGTACGAAATATTACACTCCTCCTCCTCCTTCCTTCTCCCGTTTCCTCCTTCCCCGTGATGGTGATATATTTGCGTAAGATGCAGTTGATCGGATGAGCGAGTGAGATGGCGCATGCAGGAACGATCATTGTAAATGCCTTGTCCTCGAGGAGCGCGTGTCTGCGCGCGTTCGTGTGCCTCCGTTGTTGTGTGCGTGCGAGCGAGCGCGCGCCGTTCAGGAATGATAGAGGGAGAGAGAGAGAGAGAGATGGTGATAAGGACGGGGAGGGTGGAACGAAGGGAGGGAACGAGGGAGAGGTAAAGAGAGAGATGGAGAGGGAGAGGAGAAGCCTCAAAGGATCGAAGAAGAGGAAGAAGTGAGAAAGAGACAGAGCTATTGGAAAGACTCGGCGCTGGAAGGCGAGGGAAAGAGAGCGCGAGCGGACAGATCGCGCGATGGGGGAATGCGAGAGAGAGAAACAGGAAAAGCATTCTCGTTCGAACCTCGGGGCTGGTTCTCAGAAGCTACCGGTGCTGCAGGAATCCGAGCAAGCGTGGAGCTGGATTATACTGCCAAAGGGTATATTTATCGGGCGAGAATGTACGCAGAAGCGCGGACATTGCTACAAAGGGGCCGCTCTTTGAATTTAGCCTTGACGCAACTTCGGCTCCGGTGCCGAGATTCGACGCTGGCTGACCATCCGGCAGGTAATGGATCGCCCAACTTGAGCGCTTACGCGGCGTACTTATTCTTCAGCCTCATTCCGAGATCCCCATCCCGTTCTCCCATCAGCGCCCACTTTACGCCGTTTCACGCGCAAATCCATTTCCATCTTCGCGTATCCACCTTCGTACCTCTCCCCCATCCCTTCTTCCCGCTCTCCGCCGTGCCCACCCTCTCTTCACCCTCCCGGCCTCGAGTGCCCCCGACGTTCCTTTCTCCCCTCGGCTCTTTTTCCATCGCGGCGATGACGAGGACGACGGCGGAGCCGACGACGTGGAAAGCGCAAAGTGCACCAGTCTCCGCTACTCTCGCGGGGGCTGGGTACCACGGAAACGGGAGGAGCCAGGGGGGGGTGAAGTTGGTATTTCGGTGCGGCGACGGCAACCACTCGAGGCCCCGGGACTTTGCCCCACGAGTGTACCCGGCCGCCTCGCGCGTTACAGCCACTTGACCCGCAGTCTTGCGGCAGGCCGTGTTCCAGCCTCGCGTACGACGTTCTCGAGCGTAGACGCTTTTATCGCCGGCGTGCGCGGCTCCTCACGCCGCAAACAGCGCGCAGGAGTTTGACGACAGCTCCTCCGCGCCGTTGAACAAATGCCAGGCTCGGATGCTCGTACGGCGGGCAACGACGCGCACAGATCGTAGATATCATTGGCGCGGCGTTGCTTCAATTGTCGATGAAAAGCGATCGAGCGTTGTCGCGGAATAGGAATTTCGTGTAGAGATAAGGGAGCAAATTGTAGGCGGGATTGGCCGTGTCGCCGATTGTGTTAGAATTAACTTCGGCGCGGTGGCCGTAGACCGGCCGACCCGGCTCTCGCGCCTTCCGACAGCCGGTGTGTGACCGTAAGCGATGGGAAGAATAGGGTCGGGTTATGAACGAGCGAGGCGGAAAAAGTACGTATGAAATTAAACGTGATTTACGGCGCGAGCAGCGACAACGTGTATAATCAACGCTGCTTTACACTCGTCACTGGGAATTAACGCGACCTCTAAGAGTTATCGTTCATTTCCGAACGTTTACACAGACACTGCCCATCTTCATTGTTTCCGTAGAACTCGGCGAATGGCACCGAAGTGGGAGAACGATACACGCGCTTATAAATGATTGACTGACCGCGATAACATGCAAAGTCGTCCGTGATGGTGCTAATTGCAAGGTGGCCAATAAACGAGCGCTGGATTTTCTGGATTCGACGCGGATACGTGTTTCTATAAATCAAACCGCATCCGCTATTCATTTTCAATCTGGTTAAGATCCGCGTAAATTTGCAAACAGCGATAAAATCGGCAACACTCAAAGTCCGGTACGGTTTGGAGGTTCACATTTCCGGGGTGTATTTCGCTCTATTGTTATATTTACATTATTGAATACACACGCCGTCCGGTTATATTTGCCTTGATATCCAATCCACTTTTCGCGCAATTTTTTTCCCAACCGGCGCGTTGCAACTTGCTCCTCAAACATTCATCCTTCAATTTGGAATCGAAGTTATTTAATCAAATCGAACGATTTCCACTCGGAAGCCAGTGTGGTTTGTTTTTCGGAGTAGTAGTTGTGAAATCATTGCAACAACGCAACCCGTTTTTTCCTTGTACATATTACGGCGTGGTAAGGTATGGGAAATGACGTACACGCCTAACCTCCCTAATAAATTGGTTACAACAAAATCTCGTATAAAATTTAAAATCAACTACACGATACCCGTAGGATGGAATGTTCGTATGATAAAATCCTCGGGTCAGATGTCCCGAGGATGTTACAGCTCACCGCGTGGCCGCTCGTGTGATCTTATCGAGTTTTTAATCAGGAATCGTACAACAGTTGGATAAAGTTCTGGTTTAGTCGATTGATTTACGCTCGCGGCAGCCGCGCGCGTAACAGAATATCATTCTTCGGCTATTAGATCGTTCGGTCACCCCTTTCGAGCGCCTCCCCCTTCCCTCCCCCCGCCCCCGCCCGTTTATAGCGATAGCGAGCCGGTCTCCCGCGGCTCTCCCGAATCTTAAGAGGGCTGAAGGCAAACTACCAATAAAAATTCAATCAGGTAAATTGAATCATTCGCGGGGGAAGCGTCCTCGCTTAAATGCAATTCATCCAACACTCGCTGTTGCCTCGGATCCTGCCAACCGAAGCATATCCGACACTCGAAGTAAAACTGTCGGACATTGTCCGACCGAAACTTCTCGTGCTTGACTGCTCTGGAGAGCTCGAATTAAACAAAAGGTGAGAAAAAAGAGCGAAACGGGGAAGTAGGGGTGGCGGGGGAGGGGGGGAAGTAACTCGGGCATCGCTCCTCCTCGTCAGCCATTCCGGGCATCGCAGCGGGCCGATCAGAAAATTAATCTGCGGCGATCGAAAGTAAAACAGCGGGCCGGGGGACGCGAGAGCGACGCAGATGAGCGATTGTCCCGAATGAGCGGTGCGCTCGGGCAGCCTTCTGGCATGGACAGCCTATTTTGTTGATCATAACGGAACACGAGTAACGCTTCGTAAACCTGTTTCCAACATGGACGTGGCGTGTACATATAAAATAATATGTACATGTACATATATATATATATATATATATATATATACGAAATAGTATATATTCCCGGCCAGTAAATCCGTATACCCGTTTGATAACTTCCGGTACGTTCGTTAAGTACGGTTAACACGCCACACACATGTAGGGGAGTGGGCCACGACAACTCCTGACGAATTGTTCTTCCCGTGGCGCCTTTCTAGGATTACTCCGGTGCCGTTTTCATATATTCCTTTTTATCGTCTGTCTTTGATGTCATTTCACTCGAATTTATTTACAACGTATGCTAATTCGCACGAGTGGTCGGAGCAGCTGGTTACCGCGGTCCCACAGGAGACATTTGTTTGGGACAAATAAATCGGCGATAAATATTCAGTGTCATAAATAAATATTTACTCGATAGAAGTTTGTGTACGATAGTTCGCGTTTATTTCCGTCCGAGTATATTCGCGTGTAGCAGGGGAGTAGTAATTAATGTAAAACGCGTGTCAGGGCAGTGGCATTTTGCGAAATCAGTGTAGGAACACTCGAAGAGTCGGGTACACGAATCTTCGTAAAACGAATATGCGTTCGCTACGCTCGTCTCGGTGGTTACTATTTACTTCCCCATCTCTTTCACGCCGCTACATTTATTTTATCTAAAAATATTCCCGCGATTGGAAACTCGATTAGCGGTGACATTTTCCGGATGTCAAGTCAAGGGATGTAACGCGCTGTAACAGCGACGGTAACAAATGTTATCCACCTTGTTCTAAACCTGGGCGAGGAGAATTAAAATAGTTGTTCCGATACTTTTGTACCCGGTGCTCCTTTCACTGGCAATTTTCCACCGAGGAAACAATATTTCCCTCTGCAATATTCCCGCAGCGATGTCCTTTACGATGAAACGCGTAAAGTACATTCGCGTGTCTGAAAACGAGAACTTTATTTTCGCGTTTTGCGAACGCCCACGAGTCGATGTTTCTCATTTCTGACACGGTCACTCTTACGTTCGGCCGTCCTGCCCCCGACCCGCCGGCCAACCTGTTAGCGTAGCTCGCAGCGGCCGTGAATAATGGACGCGAGTGACCCGATTGGCTCGGCTGAAAGAAAAGGCAGGAAGAAAGCGCGTAACAGTCACATCTTATATGTACAAATGCTCGAAGGTGCCCGAAAGATAAACGAGTCTCGTTCGTCCGACTATGAATCGGCTAACGGTGATAAGCCGATAATCCATCCGTGGCGGATGGGATATGAGGAACGGCCGGGGAATAGCGGACCTGTGTCGCGCATTTTGCAAGGCTGCCCGAAACGAACCAGTCTTTTTCCAACCAGCGTCGTGTCCCCGGTTTTCCGTTCCTCGGCTCGCGCTCCGTTCGTAAAAAAAGCCCGCTTTTTATATTCCCGTTATGGGTTGGAATTCTCCGGCTGCGCCAAATTAGGGAATCCACGTGGCTTATTGCGCACGAACGAATCGGCCGGCGATCTAAACGATATTCCGATACGGCGGTGACGTTAATTCCGCGGGGCACGATGCCCGTCGATTCTCCCCGATCGACGTGTATACGCCGGCCGTTAACAATATTAGCGAAATTCCCGGCCGACCGATAAAATCTACCGCGCCCATGTCCGCGATCCCGAAGCTTTCGCAACATTTTCGGCCGCGAGAAGTCGAGCTCTCTCTCTCTCTCTCTCTCTTACCGCGTTTCACGCGCGTCGCGATGGATCGGTTTCGCCGCGCCGCCGTTGCATAATAGTCGAACCGTCGCTTTTGGCGGCTACGCTCGCGTAATTGTATTAAAAGTTTTAATAATACATGTACCGCAGCGTGGGGTACATTACGCGGACTCGAGTTTCTGTAAGTTTGTTATGATAACGAGACGCGACGTAAGACGGCGAATGGGAGATATAATTCTCCGATCGATAACTCGTTTGTTGCCGGCAACTCCCGCACGGCTTTGAAAAATATCCCGGAACTTGTTTTTTAAATCACGGCGTTCCGCTGAATTGGCGCGCGTCGCTTTGCATAAGAAGTGCCCGGCGTCAGCGAAAGATGGCGTTCATTTGTACGAAGAACAAAAGGATCCGCGTGCAATCCCGGCGAAATTATTTTTACCGTATCAACAAATCCCTTTTTATCGCGTTTGCTCGAATTGCGGGGGAAACGGCGACGGTTCTTCTTTGCGGTTGCGTTTTTTCGTACGGTCTGTGGGATGGAACTTGGGAGGGAGAGTGTGGGGGGGGGGGGTGGATTGTAAAAGAAAAGAGCGTCGGGGATGGAAACGAACCGTCGACGGAAACATAGTTACTACTTATTAGCAAAGTTGTTTCGCGTGAGGAATGTCCCGCGAGTACCGGCGGATGATTCCGCTAAGAGAGATGCACGGCGTTAAAACGCAAGCGGAATAGCCAGCGGCCCGGTCGCGTCATAACTGTCGCGAAGAAAAATGCATTCCCGGGCAACCCGTCGTGGCTACGTTTCTGCACTTAGCCGATCTCAGCCGTGGATCTTGAGACGTAATGGCTCCTAGACGATTGTTCTATCGAGTACACGATTCTACGATCCACGGCGAAGCACATCTTGCGAAAGAGAAAGCCGCGCTAGTGAGAGGATTACGCTAGTACGCTAGTACTGCGAGTGATTATCCCGATATCAAATACCACGAATCGCACTTTGCTCTCGCTCACTGGTAACCGTTATGCCGGTCCATTAACTCTCCCTCCTCGAGCAAAATGGTATTGTCTTTTACCCGGTGCAGCTCCTTTCATTCCACTGCACTACATAGCACGGTGTACAACCATTGCGATCTTAAGGGTGACCACACACCGCCGGTAGACAATTCAACCTCGTAGCCTATTGTTCGACAGACGACAGTTCCGCGAGTTAGTCAAATGCGGTCACTCGAATCCTTCTTCCGACGCGAGCATCGATTTCTATACACAGCCGTATTTTATTATCCCGGTTGCCGTCCACTTTTTGCTACTTGAGATATCGACGCACTCGACTCGCCTTAATTTTTATCCCAAACCTGGCGAATCGGCTTGCTCTCGTTTCGCTTCATCCTTGCTTTTTTTACCGGGCTCGGCGGTACACCTCAGTTGCTATGTATCCCAAAAATAGGAACAACGCGGACGTCAAGCACAACTCGCGGATACGACGTTTAATTTACGCTTATTCCACGTTACCATCCTCCTCCTCCTTTCCTTCAACTCGGCTGAATCAAAATTTCACTTCACCGAAGCCAAATACTTTGCATTGCTCTTTGCCGACGCTTTGAAGGTATTCCACACTATCCTGCTTTATTTGCGGGAATTCCTTTGTAACAGTTGCGTTTTTCCCTTTGCCGTCTGCGTAATAATTCTGTTATGAGCTCCAGTTTTTTCAGATGATACTCAAATTACATACATTTTCATGTCGAGTTCAAACGCATACTCGGCAATGCGAAAAATATCAAATCGAGAACTGTTTACCGTTCGATTGTCTCGCTGCCGATATACAGTACGTTTTTTAACAAAAGTGAATTAAAAAAGTACCATTTCAGCATACGTCATTCATTGTGAAACACATATTCCAATCCAGAAGAAATAGATGTGTTAAAACGTATTCGGAGATTATTTAATTACATTTCGAGATAATTTTATTATCTGCTGTTTTGCCGTTATTCGTTCCTTGAGAAATGGCATTTGTCATTTATTTCATTACAAGCTTATTTCATCCTCATTTGTCGCTTTTGTTTCACAGAGTAATCGCAATATATGTAGAAGACGCGACTGACATAAAATAATTAAACATCGGATTGTTGAATAAAATTATACGTTGGCACTTTTGTACCGTTTCCTTTGACAATCACAACGGTTGTTTTTTTTTTGCCAAAAGAATTGGCTTTACATCGGCGAAGTTTTCTTTCTGCAAAAAGACGACGAGGAAACAGTAGAGGAAAATGAATATTCTAATAAAAAAAGGTGAATCGATAAATGAAGTCAATTTTTATATACAATAAACGTCTTTTAGTAGAAAATTGGTTTATTTGTCACGTTGGACACAACAAATTGTGTCTGTCGTATGCAGCAAAATGCAAACATTGTTAGATTCGAAAAATTTTTTTCTCTGTACAAAATAGTCAAATTTTTCGTGTACCGTTTTTCGACGATACTTTAAATGCATCATCACGTTCAAATGCCGAGGCCACGATTCCTCTTTGTTACTTACCGCGGAATTGTTTTCTCGGTGTAACTCTAATTTGTTGCGCCGTTTGATTAATATTCAGTTTTAAATATCTTTCCGGAATATATCAACGCAGATCAATATTGCTCACAAATATAATTTCCCTTCTCTGCACAATGAATATGCATTTGAAACCATTTAAATATTCGAACAGTTATGAAAGCAGCCTCGATTCAATTTCACGCGCCCGAGTGACGTAATGTGCTCTGTCATCTTGAGCCTTAATCAAGATATTAGATGGAATTAAATTGAATTGAACGCGGGGTGATTAGAATCTTCATAATCATTTTCACTTTACATCAGTGCCGTGCCTTCGACTGCGTATAATTTAATGCGAAATACACAGCTTTCGCGAGAGTGTGCGCGAAAATACGGCTAGATGGAAATTATAGCAATTATTCGGCATCGTGTTACGGGCGAAAAATTAAAAACAATTCCGCGCGAACGTCGAGTGACATTTTTGCAGGGGAAGGTACGCGAACGTAAACGCGGATACGCGAGACTCGTTTTTAATTTGCGAAGGGAAACAAATGTATGTCCCACAAACATCTGTCATTTTTAATTTCAATTAAACGTCGCCGCGAGTCTCGTTGAACGGCAATGCGAGCGCTGAAAAACGATTATGTTGATACCGCGGTAGCTCTGCTTAAGCCGATTTTTCCGGAACATCAAAACTGCCCTGCCGCTTTTGCGAAATGCGAGCCGGACGTTTCGACGATTTATCCGCGTTACATCGCATAATTTCAACCGGACGGTTTTCATCAGTCAGAATGTTTTTGAATCCTGCAAAGCCTGGCGAGGATGACGAATCGCTTTTCAAGCCGAGGGATGAGAGTTCGAGACTCCGCGTCGGCACCAGATTTTCCTTTCGTTCGGATTTCTTTCCTCCCGGTTTCGTATTCGTTCGCGGTACGCTGCAGACGGTTTTCCTTTGCGGAAAATCGCGTTGCGGATATTACGCCGACACCTTTCCAGCTATCTTGCCGAGTGTTATGCGATCCTCAGCGAGTGTTATACGAGGCGCGTTGCGCAGCTCCGCCGCGGTATCGCGTTTTGCGCCGGAAGCGGCTCCTAAGCGGAAAGGGAAGTGCCAAACATCGCGTTCGACGTATAACGGACTATAAATTGTATAAAGCTAAAATTAAACGCTCGGCTGGAACGAATCGCGTGGCTGAATCGCAGAATGAAAAGTATCGCTTTGACATTCCGCACGGCTCATCTCGCGCGGTTTTTGCCAATCGCTCAAAAGGCTCGCTAATTGCCAATTAACGTCGAAAATTGTTCGGCTTCGTTTAGACGCAGCCGCGGAAGGTACCGCTGATTTTCTCTCGAAATATATGTGGGACGCGAAACGAGCGCGCTGTCGCTGCAGGATCCTGCGGGAGAGGCCGCGCTCCCTTCGCCCGTAATCGCCGCCGTTACGTACGACATTGTTACATAAGAATAATTGCGTACGACGAAATTACGAGCGGGGAATTACGCACGCGTTACCGCGCGTTGTGAAAAAAGGGCACGTACGCGTCTCTATTCTCATTACCTTCGGACGTACGTTTATTATTACATACATTTACATTATTATTACAAGCTCGATATTATACACATACACATGCATATATATATATGTGTATGTATATATATATGTATATATGCATGTATTGACAGATACATGCGCCGTACGTGTATGGCAGTAATAGAAAGTGCTTATCCGGTGGACGCCGATGCACGAGATTTACAGTCGATCGGGCAGCAGCGATAGTTACGATTTTCCATTTTTGCGCCGTTACAGCTGTTTTAATTATTCGGCCCTCTTTCTTTTTTAATTGGATAAACTTTTACGGAATTTCAACCGGTATTGCATCCCTCTACTTCCGCTCCCTTGTATCCTTTCCTTTCTTTTTTTATACACGGAGTCGCTTTAATCACCCGTGCATCTGCCACGCCTGTGTAAATAGCGCTATGCACCTTCCTTCGTGCAGTAGCTTCCGTGCGTAACATCGCGCACATTTTTCCTCGTATAGCATTTCCGTGAGCAATTACTCTCGCGTCTAATAACGCAGTGTACAAACGGTGCTCGAAGCGTACGTGTGAGTGCACTCCCCCCCCCCCCTCTTATCGCACTCTCTCCCCCTCTCGCTCAGACCGTGGGTAAACGGAGCTCGGGCGGGAAGTTTCGGAAAGCAGTAATCGGCCGTAATAAGAATAACGTCATCCCTTGTTACGCCGGCGCTGGCTCGGACGAAGACGATCCGCGACGCTCGCCATGAAACTCCTCATTTTCTCGTCGCAATTACCCGCGGTCGACGAAGGCGAGGGGGGGGGGGGCGATCCGAGGCCGCGGCACGGCGTGAAAAACTCCCGCCGCGGTTGCCCCTCCGTTCATTCACGTTCATCAATCCGTCTCGTT
Organism: Nixonia krombeini; assembly: GCA_022817245.1. Classification (NCBI taxonomy): domain Eukaryota; kingdom Metazoa; phylum Arthropoda; class Insecta; order Hymenoptera; family Scelionidae; genus Nixonia; species Nixonia krombeini. The sequence goes on along the minus strand of JABFPT010000248.1, from coordinate 2,461 downwards.
ACACGAGCTCTCTCCGCAGATACGTTTCATCTCTCATCGCCGTTAATCGGCGAGAGAACGCCCCGGTCAATTAGGCGCGATGCATAGTCAATCAGGCGAACAGGCCTGCGGTCGTGTCGAAAATGACGACACTCGACTGCGCTACTCCGGGCACGCAACGGCCACCTTTCGAGACGGTGGAACGCTGACAGCCCGGCGAAGGAAATGAATTATGCGTTTCTGGATGCGTCGCTGGAAACACGTGTCTCCCTCGACTTCGCGGTGCTCGTGTTCGCGAAACACGCGTACAAACGAGTCGCGAAAGTGCCGAGTCCGGTGAAAAAGAAGCGAGTCGATACACTTCTCGAGCATATCGACCTCTCGCGATTCGTAATGGAAGGGTGGTAACGCGTTCGACCGAAGCCGGTTCGTGGAACAGGACACCCGATCGATAATGCGAGGGAGATGACTACTTTTCGAAGTTGCCCGATACGAAAACTCGCGATCGGAAAACTTGCGAAGGTCCGCGGTGAGTTTGCGGAGGCGCGCGACGTCAGAAACGGAGTCCTCGGTTTTCACGAGGCTCGGCGATGTTCGCCGGAAGAAGTCGCCGGGGATGATCGAGAGGGCCCGGAGAGAGCGACGGCGATACGCCGTCTCGGATTCCCGTCCGGCTGATTTAATGCGCCATTGCGTAAGAGCATATCGCGTATGCGAATTGCGCTCCCTGCGCAGGTACCTACGCGCGGCTATCGATAGCTCCGAAGAAAACGTCCGCCGTTTGCATCGCGCCGAATGCCGTTCTTCTCTCCATTCCTGTCGGCTAAATGGACGCTCGCCGGAGAACATCACGGACTCGATCGAGACATTCCGATCCGTGTTTCCTTATTGCCAAGCGGCCAGATTGGCCCGCACAACGATACGCCGCTTCTTCCCGACGAGTCCTCGGCCAATCCACGCTGTCTATGATAATGCATTTCCGGCTGCACTTGCGCGTCCCGCGAACAAAGCGAAGACATCCAACGCGCTTATCGCGGGGAATTCCGCGTCTCGAACCAGCGGGAATGTTTCGCACGTCGTTATACCCGGACTAATTTGTCTTGCCTGTTCCATGCGAATGTGTACCTGAGAATCGACGATTCAGAGGCGAACTTTTTGTCGGGATATCGGGACCGCGATGGAAAAACACCAGGGAAGCGCAATTCACTTTACACGTCAAGACTCGTGAGAGTTTCACTTAATATATAGTTATTTTGTAATTAAATCGTCGTATGAACGAAAGATAAATACGTGTAATTTATTAACTCCGACGTTCGACTGTTTTCAAAAAATCACCGGGCTTGAATAAACTACTCATGTCAGTTATCAGTACGTCAAATATTCGACATATAATACGTTTTAAATCGTTAAGGCATACGGGTTTCCGTATTTATTTCACATTGAATAATCTGAATAAAATTGACGTGTTTGAGAGATACAACCTTTTGCAACACTCTTTATGTTCCGTTGATCAAGCATACGTAATTATGCTTGAAACGCGCCAGAATGTTTTTCTATTATCGCGACAGCAGTAAAATTAATATTCCAAATGTATTCATAATTAAATAATAAAATTGATCATAAAACCGTGATATCTAAATTCCTCATCTGTGCCTTCGTTTGTTCCTCTGTAACCGTTAAATTTGCATTCTAATCACTGCAATAACGTAATTTATAAACATGTTAATTTTTTAATTCCCCAACTTCGTACAAGTACAATTCGTCGGGTCGGAATTCTATAAATTCAGTGGACACGAGTAGCAGTACAATAAAATTTCAATCGCCGGATAATGAACGCCGTGTTACGTAATACGTGCAAAGTGAATAAAATTGCAAGCTTCTTTTATCTCTCCATATCACGCTATACTCGGTTGCCTCGTCCAAGTTATTAAAATTTTTCTTACACCGTGCACAACGCGTAATATAATATATGCGGTGTGCTACAATGCTGGATATTGTTTTGTATGAATATACATGCGGAGAAAACAATGTCAGAATTGCAACGCACACACGCGCGCGCGCGCGCATGCGGAATAAACATTCGTATGGAAAAAAAAGACGATCGCTGTTTAAGGATAGCGCGGGATACGTTCAATAAGTAAGACAATCGCTCGAAGCGGCGTGCATCTTTCCGGGAAACTGTAGGCCCAGGTGCCGCCCTTCTTATTCGCTTTAATAGACCTTTTTCCCATACCGCGTATTGAAACCGTACGCGTAATTAACAAGCGTGTCCGTGTCGTAATGGAACATTTCTTCACGTGCTCGTAACTATTACTATACACGCTCGCCGCGATAATTCGCAACACCTGCGCCCTCTGTTTCAAATATTATATTTCGTACCGCAGGGAAGATCACTTCCTTCGCAATTATCCCCGCCCAACAACCCCACTCTGACCCCCAGACCCGGACTCGAAAACCCCTATTAGACGCGTACCCTCGTCTT
>JABFPT010000247.1:12456-27496 GCA_022817245.1 Nixonia krombeini | reverse complement strand
TTAAAACACATACTTTATTAAGTCCAAGCATACGTTCGATTTTTGCATATATTGGCAAATGTTTGTAAGGATTATGTAATAGGATTATAATATTATTATATGTAATGTCTCTTAATTTTTTATCTATCTTTATTTGAAGTACAGTGTAAAAATTGATATTCTATTGTGTAAATTAACACGCTATTGTGATAGAATATTTGATATTTAACAGAATATGCAATCTGTAAAATAGGAAGGTTCAGAATCTTTTTAATCCTATTGATAGCTACAGAAATATGTATGAGCATGCATGAATGAGACGAATATCCGTAATCGTTGGATGGACGAATAAGCTCTGATTGACTTTTTCGCGTCGGTTAATATTTCAGACGTCCACGAAAAAATAATATCGATAATCGATGGGGCTCACAGATGCCGTTGTGCTCCGCGTCATCGTATAACGACGTTATACAGTCAGTGCATTTTCTTGCATTATGATCACAGTATTAAAATAAAAATGTATTTCCATGAAATATTTTGTAACGTTACCCTTAAAATGGAAAGGTTTACCTTCTTAATGTTATCACAATAACGAAAAGTACTTACTTTGACAAAAACTACGTATTATGTTCTATATACTACATGGATATTCAGAGTCATTTTGATATATTTTACTTTTCGTGACATTCCTCTGGCCATCAAAAGTAAAATTAGGGTTATGTCGAGTAATAACTCCAATTCAGCAGCCACTATTTCATTAGTAATTTCGTAATCCAAATCGAGTTTAATGTTTCATTAGAAAGTGCTACGTAATATAACTTCCAATGTAATTGCAAAAATTATGTTATAAAAATTTGTTACATTTCAATTTGTTCACTTGACTATAGTAATCATTTTTCATATAAACATACATGTACTAAATACTTCAAGAGAAAACCTTGTATTATTATTTCGTACCCGTAATTTTAGATTACCACATAAACTTCATTATACTTATACTCGGAAGCTTTAATTCGAAGTTCACAGCATAGACAGACTTTCCCGTTATAAACTTTGTTAAAATAAATACTTTTGAAAATTCAATTTCAATGTGGTTGAACATCTTAGTACTGTATGAGATGAGGTTGATATCGTGTATTCGTTCATCCAACGCCAAACACAGCGTTAGAGAAATAAAGTTTGGTAAAGTTTATGGCAAAGTTACGACAGACTTTCGACTAGCTTTTGTACATATCTTCTGAAAAAGTTATACATACTTCCAGCAAAAGTCTTATATGCTGACAATTTGATAAATACGCACAAAGAATATCTAATATTTTTATACTTTAATATAAGAAAGAAGAATCAGTTTACTGCATTTAAAAACGTGCTTTTATGATAATTGCAACTTCTAAGTGTGTGCCGTGAGAAATTTAACTAAAATGAATAAGGTATTAATTATCTGTCTCGGATGTAATAAAGTGTATGTCAATTCTTTTTGGTGAATTTGATTTCACATGTAAATCGAGTAAATACTTGAAAATTGAACTTCGCAGCATAGATCCGGATTGTGCTTATCTTACATTAATACTCTCTATAACTCAAAAGTTATGCTACATTTACGTCAGTATTATATTATGGTGAGATCGTTTCAACTGAGATATTATGACCAGAACGTTGTCCAAGTATTCTTCCCTCCCTGTTACCTAATCCATTACTTCCTACGACTTCACAGTTACGCGGAGTTTCGCCGTTGTGCTTAACAAAAGCATTTAATACATTGAATAAAAAACGCCTCCAGGCTTCATTTTAAACGTTTTTCTTTTATCTTTGTTTCTCGCATGCGACGCGATGCTTTATATGCTTTGCGTGTGCGTGAGAAATTGCTCGTGTTACGTGTTATGTGTTCTCCTTCAGCCGTGACTTACAAGAGAATAGTGCCACAGCAACGGACATCGCATATTGCATCCTCAGCTTCACCATATACTGACCAGAGTGGCGACGGCTCCAGAACAAATCTGTCGCGTAAGCGCAAAAAACCAGGGGCAGGTATGTTGCACTTTCCCCAAGTCGTCATTTTTTGCTTGATACGCACGATCGCACGTTTTTACAATAAAGCGTGTCTTTATCTACGGTTATATGCATTTACAAATTCGTTTATATTATATACATAATGCATAAGCTTTCCTCTATACTTTACATTGCCTGTTAAATTTTTGATATATGACAATGACGTTTAAAACACACACGGAATATATGACTTTGTAAATAAAGTATGCAAAAAAATACTGTCGATTCTCGTAATGTATAAGTATCATGAAATCAAAATTTATATTATTTATTTTCAATAATTGACACCATTCCTTCTTTCCACAACGGAATACACACTTATGTGACGAATGTTCAATTGTTTCGTTTATCACTTAAAATTTAATAAATGTATTGAACTAAATGTTTTTATTTGTTCAGGATCTGTTGTCAATTGTAAATAAAGTGAAAAATGCTGACGGTGTATACTTCTAATTGCAAACTTACAATATTGTTATTTAACAAAATTATCAGTTAACAAAGTGTGCACTCGATAAATAAGCATTTTAACTGAAACAATTGGAAAAATAAATATGAAAATAAATATGGGTGAAAAATCAGAGAATTGAATTCGGAAAATAATTAAAATAATATATTTGTTCATTTGCAATGCAACATCTCATATTTGTTCATCGTTTGATCAATCATTTAATCTGTAAAATAATATAGTACGTCTGTTGTAATAAAAACACTAGGTATAAAGATAAATTGTAACGCGGATTTTATTATTTTGGTTTTGTTGATATGAATTTATAGCACAATGGTCATGGTGGGGTATGCAATAGCGATCATTTTCAAACATATCATTCAACAACATTTATTTTTCTAAATATTTCAGATCCTAATCAGACGGCCAATAGTAATCATTTGGATAGCGTATCGGAAAGCCTTCCAGAACCCGAAACAAAATCATTTTACGAAAACTTACCGTTTCACGGAATGCAAGCGCCGCCTAACAAGGTAAGTCTCTTACAATTGTGAAGTAACATGTTAATTATTTCTATTTGTTCGTAACATAATTAGTCAACACAATCGCTGTTCATTACGCATAATTCTTTTAAAATTGCCGCATGAGCGTATTTCTGAAATACTAAGAAAATTTTAATAAAATGCGCTTATTTGTGAATGTCCATGATGAAAGATTTCATAACTACAATTCATGGCACTTTCAATCACATACGCTCATGTAACAATTTTGAGCAAACCGGAGATTGCATTCTCGTATGATTTTCATTCAAATGACAACTCGAAAGAGTAAACACAGTAAGGTAAGTTACGTTTTCCTTTACTCGTAAAATGTACTGCACGAAATAATCGTGTGTTATTTTGGCACGAGATACCGATAGCTAGATCAGAGCCTCTGCATTGAACAATTGAACACATTTGGCAAGATATATCGAGAACGCGTGGCGAGCAAACATGCGACTGGTGTTTCTCTAATTTATCTATCCACAAGAATTGAACTTGTAACATCAAAATGAATTTCACTTTACGGATCAAGTAAACACATATTTTACCCGGCGAATGTGGCAAGCCGAGTAATATTGCACGAAGGGAAGATGAAAATGTTCATTAAAACATTCTAGATCAGCGACGATCGATGAAATTCTTCTCCGGTAGAAAAGGCAACAGTGGTGAATCACGACCAACCACGTTACACCGAAGAGAGAACAGATTGGACAGGAGAATAAAAAGAGTGAAGATTTTTTGTTCAACTCATTTGGTCAATACTTGTTGGTAGTTTTTCCCTCTGTTTTACTCGTTGACGGAATTATAAACGGTTTCCCCGGGTCGGTATATTCGCTACGAGTAGTCAGTTCCATCGACAAAGTGCGCCATAAATGAATTCACGGTCTCAGTATCTGGATCTCACGAGTACTCAGACATTTTCTCGGAACCTGGTGCAAAGTCACCGTGAAATAATCGTATTATAAGGGCAGAAATGGCGAAGTGCCGTGCACTCGGGCTACGATTCTGGAGAGGGGGGAACCACAGGCTGAACCGCTCCTCCAAGTCGCTTCGCCGTAAGGGTAAAGGGGTACGTTTGGCTTACCGGTACAAGAGACTCCAGGCGTTGAAGAGCGCTGTATTAACGTATCGCGTTCGCCTCTCGCTGTTCCTCCTTACTCTCTTCGACATTAAGCTCCCACTTCATTCGATTACCAGAAATAGAAACCCCCAAACTCCAGCTGCATGATTTTTTCTCTCCAAGTAAGCACGAAATACACAGAGTTGAGTGTACTTGAGATAAGAAAAATATTTTATATTTCTGGCGTAAAGCAAACTTCGCTCCCTTTAATTCTCTACCGAATAATACATATTTTCGAGGTAATGTAACAGAGATTTACAAATACTTTTTATTGTATAATAATATCAATAATATTTATTTCGTTTATTTTTTTGTAATTTGTATTCATGTGCTATTAAATCGTATGTTAAATTACACAAAATGATGCACTACATTTTAAATAAAGAAAGTATGCAAAAGAATCGATAACGTTTAATTTTGCAATAATTAATTTTGTATTATATTACCGTATGCCAACACAAATTTAACAATTGTTTATTTGCCTTTCTCGTGCAGACACGTTTGTTAGATAAAGAGAACTTTTTGCGGATGAATATTCTTAAAAAGTCGGAAAGCAAACAAAAATTTGCGGCGGGTTGTGAACAAGCGCATTTAACGAGACAAAATTTCCTACCAGAAACGGAATACCAACGACCCAATTTCGTCCAACAACGTCTCGTAATCTTTCGGCCGGATTCTTTTTTAACGTAACTGTGGAACTTGAAGAAATACGAATACGCAGATTACAGGATACATCACACGATTTAATGAATTTCATTGCATTACCGTTGACGGTGATTGATCACTTTATTTTCCCTCGAACTGTCGATTAAGAAATTGCATTCATTATTTATCTAGTAAAAGTATTCTACGAGTTTCTATCTCTTTATTTGTGAAATAAGATACTCGACCGAGCGAAATAATGAGAAAAAATCGGTAGGACACCATTCGCACTTGCAAGTCACTCGATTCTCATTCAGTTGTACTGCACAGATTGAATTTTCTCAGCAAGACGAGGCGCAATCGATGAAGAGTAGCTTGCGTAATGGCTCGAAAGCTCGACATTTAATCAACTTGTCACTCATTTGGGCCAATTAACTTATTACTGTATGAACGAAGGCTGCGTGTGTGCATAGAAGTGCGAAACCATCCCGTAGTTAATACTTTTCCAACATCCTTAGATTGCGATAGAGTAGCGTTAAATTTAATCACCTAATGAGATACTACGTCCCGTAAAAGCAGTCCAAGACTCGTAATACTTCGTAATGTAACGAGTGCTGCACAGAAGTAGTGCAAATTGATAATCATAATTTTTTTTTCAAAAACAAAGTCAAATTCAGTGTTGTTGGTACACTCAGTATACATATTACATTTCAGCAATAATTTTAAATGGTTAACCTTTTTTTTTCACGCGATTTCATTGTATCAGTCTTATTAGATTTTTCTATTTTTATTCAAGTACCCCAATTTCATTATTTTGCTTTTTATGTTATAGACAGGAACGAATTATTAAGTCTTACAAGGAAAAGAGAATTTTTATTCTCCATTGATCGTAAATATTACAATACCACCTTGTTCTTACGATGTTATAACGAAATTTAAAAAAAATTGAAAAGAGTGCGTTCCGGTGTCGTAATCCTGTTATCTACGTAAGAAAAAAATATTTTTGAAACATGAACTTGAAATCATGTTAATCTTATTAATTATTTAAAAAAAAAATTAAATTAATGAACGAAATGAAAAAGAAAAGAAAATTCTTACGGGATAACACTTAACGAAATTCCTTATTGATTGTTTTTAAATGACTATACACTTATTCTTATACTATACTATATTCTTATTCACAATTGATTTTCACAAAAACTCTTACCCCATTTGTAAAAATGCATACTTTCCAAAATAACTTTTTATTGACATAAGTTAAAGGATCTCATATGGCAAGATCAGACGAGCGGAATATATTCGTTATCAAGATAAAAAACTTAAAAGTTCAATTCTCTATCAAGTTCCGAAATTTCGATTAAATTTATGCTTGTGGACTGTGCTGGATCAATATTGAACGAAAAGATAATAGAACATAAACGCCGCAGCCGTCGCAAAAATACATAGACGCACACATGCATACAGAAGCAGGTTCACACACACACACACGTTCACACATACTTATACACACATTCATACCTACACACAACTATAAAGCTGGCATCGAAGCACCTCGCGCACTTTGCATTTGTTTTAGTTGGTTTCCCCTAAGTTTGCCCGAGTTTCGGCTTTGCATGGCACGTTGCATTCGACCATGAGCTCGCCATGTTCCTCGCGGCAGCCTAGCAGGCCAGCCAGCCCTTGCGGCTACGCAAGCTCCGGCTACGAATCTACCAGGAGCCACCTGGGGCCACATTACGGAGTACACAATATGCCCAGGAGCAACTCACCGGAACCTAAGTATAACAGTTTGAAGCCGCGTCGTAGAAAACACAAGCATTCGCGTTTCTACTCGCTGAGGTTGTGTCGTCGGCACGAGGCAGAGGCGGCCGCCACGGCGGCCTCTACTCCTTCGTTGCGCAGCATAAGACTGTACGCGATACCAATCTGCAAAAACGCCTGTCCGCACAAATCTGGCAGCAGCAGCGGCATCGATACCACGGCCAGCACACCGGCATCGTCTGACACATTGTCCATTGCGAAAAGTTCAGATACGCCACCGGTTCCTGCGCCAAGGACAAAGAAGACCGATCCTTCAAAACACACGTACCAAAATGTCCCTCCACCCATTTTTCCACAGCAAACTGTCAACAGCACTGCCAATGCCAGTACTAATGCTAGTGCATCCATTCTAGAGGTTTGTTGCCCACTAATCTTATTTTATAGTAGACATTTCCCGCGTTCCGACACTCGCAAATATTGTGACCGCAAGGCCCTCCTCCTCAGGGCTGCTGTTACTTTTTTCACCGCAGAATGCAGAGTACTCGGTGGATTTAGGAAGTTTTTCCATTTTTGCTGACTTGTATGGAAGTGAGGTTTTTACATATTAAAAATAGATCGATAAAAGCAAATTAAAAAATAAATTCAACTTTCAGTAGTTATTTACGACAGCAATTTTTGAGCTTATGAAAGTAATATTAAATTGATAGGGAACATGGGAAAAGCCTAACTTGAAAAGGACCATTGCGTGTTACACATATCCCATATTCTACATTTTGATAAATTATTGAGTGAATTCCGTAACTGTTAACGTTTCTGTAGAGTTTTTAACAATTTGCTTACACAAACATATACACAAGGCAAAAGTTAACATAAACTGTATCTTGCTGCTAATTTGACCGAACAAAAAACAATTTCTTTGTTGTATTAATTCCACGTATGTTTTCTATGCGTTCAAAATTAGAGTAGTCAATAATTCAACCTTTTGTTCACATTAGTTGTTTAAAAAATAACTGTACTTTGAATAAAGAATAGAAAAGTATTGGTCTCTCGCTTTTCAACTGATATAGTCTATGCGTTAGTTTAACTCCAAAAAATCAAAATACACCTTCCTGATTTTTATTTGGATGAATCAAGCATTTCGAGTAACGAAGGTAAACAAACATGAAACTCGTTGTATGATTTATTTGCATATAAAAATGATCAAATAAAATGATAAATTTGATTTTCAATTGGCAAACGATTTTAAATCCTCTTAAGGAAATTCTGTATATCGAGAATATATCTCTACTGCACTACACAATTTCAAAGCACATATTTAAAAAGCAAAGTTTGTTTTATATCCAGCCAATAAATAAAAATTGGACAATAATAGATTTCTTTATTTACGTTTATAGTGTAACACTCCGAGTACAACTAACTGTGTACATTATACGTTAAAAACTTGATTTCAAAATACTCATTGGTTCAATAATAAGTGTTTCCTGTTGATGTTCACAATCCTCTTACGGACAATCTAAAATCAATAACCAATTATAATTTTCTTACAATTTATTTCATATAGATTTGCAACGAAACAATTTCAGAACAAAATTCCCTTCAAAGTTTATAAAACCTTTGTCCAATAATAAATATACGGATTGAGAAAGAATAATCCTAATCATGCCGGAAATAGAATAACGTATGTGTTCTCATGCAGTAAGTGTACATGGAAATGATTATGATGCTTTGGTTAAATCCAAATTTAATTATGACTAAATCGGACAGCGCGTCTGTGTGACAAATACTAAAATCCTTTCGCCATAAATGTAATTGGAGTACTAATTAAAACAATATTTCAGTCGACGAGATGAGCTATTTAATTAACAAGCTGAAAAGAAAAAGTCAAAACCGAGAATCTATTGACAGATGTGTAGGAAAAACGTCACAATTCTTAATTTAATTAACTGCCATCTCCGACGGTACAATCCTGAAGTAAAAACACTGCTGTGCTTGCAGATAAGCGCGGAAGATCGACCTTGGCGATAATCGGTCCCGATATGTAGCGAGTGTTGGAACGATAGGATGAGCCGTTGCCGCACCAACCAGGTGTCACGAGCATACGGTCGAGCATTGAAGACCTTAAAAAATCTGTTTCTTGTCGTAATAGTGAAAATCATGTCTTGCCTTTTAAGACTTATTGCCTTCCTCATCCTCACGCTCCCCCAACGTATGCGCCTCCTCAATGTCTATGTGCAATCCGGAAGTGAACCTCGCATGTCTGTTCAACCGCGTGCCAAGTAAGTTTCTCTTTAATTACCTCTTACACCTCACTTTAACACGAGATATACAAGCTTGGACTTCCTGATGTAACGCTATCATCTTCATTCACTGTTTGTCTATTTGTTCCAGTTTCTTATCTCTAAAAGCTTGTCTTGCTAATGCATCACTTTCTATCTACTATCCTGTAAAATACAAAGTTCGCATTCAACCTTCTAATCACATATCAAAATCGTGCAATTCATTACTTTAATGCTTATACGTATAAGTGGCGACATTTGACGAGTGGCTGTTCGATACTTTTATTCACTTATTATTTGTATACTCATATACAAGCTTTAACAATTTATTATCAATTTTGTACTAACTTCATTGTAATTTTGCTCGAGCTGTAAAACATAGCAAGGAAAGACGCACTGAAAGATGTATTGTGCCTAAATTTTATCGTATGTCCCAAATTTTGTACATAAAACAGTGTCTACCGAAATTGCTGATGTTTTTAAAATTTCATTAATTTTAAGACATACTAGAAATACATAATAATTATTGAGCAATAGTTTCAGTTTCTTATTAATGTTATAATCATTTTGTAATTTTTCATAGCGTTAACTTCTTTGACTAGTTCTTGGAGTAAACAAAAACAATTATTAGGAAGGAAGTGCATAATTTAAATTTGTTCGATATGATTGGTACTGCGCACCAGCTACTTGTTACTCAGTTAAAGCAATATAAAGTAACGTGTTAGTGGCATCCATAAGTCGCCATATAAAAGCAAATACAAAATACCGCGCGGAATTCACAACTAATAACGACGTGTTTCCTTAAAATCATCCTTTAATATTCTTCAAGCGTTCGTATTTTATAGAGTATAGTTAGACACGAAGTTGGTAATTGATGTCGAACTTTAACGTCATGGATGTACATACATTGCAACTAACTCAAGAAGCTCCTTTATAAGACCCTTCTTGCTTTGCTTTGCGACTTCTTGTTAAATAATTATGCCCTACACCGAAGTTCATTAATGAAGTGAACTTTCACGCGAGAATTATAACGTAAACAAAATAAAAACTAACAAAAAATATTTGTATTTAACATTTCAATTAAAAACTTTTACATCTTTTAATGTTGTCCAATAGAGAAGCTCTCTACTGGCTATTTCGACGCAGTTTTAACAACTTTAATTTAAAAAAAAGTACTTTACGAAGCCGGAATTCGACAAGCAAAGCAGCTGAAAGGGAAAAAAAGTTGTACCTTACACCACCAAGGGTAATACAAATTTTTTAAAACTTGGAGTTGCGCAGGAGTCAATAGGTATAAGGTACAGCATTTCTTCCGGCCGATCTCGGTCAAACCCACGCTTAATTGGAACACTTAGTAGCCAAAGACTAACCGTGGATGTTGCAGACAAATAGCATATGCGACTACAAAGAACATTACCAGCAACAGCATCAGCAGCAGGAAATGCAACAATACGGCTATCCGATGCCGAGCAACAGCTCGAGTCAACTAACACTGCCACTAACCCGTAGCATTTACCATTCTTCCTCCGTCGTAAGTCCCTTGCAGACATCCTTCGTCCAAAGCAGCAACAACCATCAACTTTGTTCGACGATGATGCATACGCATGACGGCAGCGATGGGCCGACGATTCTCTCGTTGGTTCAGGATCCCCTGGAGCCGGTGGACGCTGCCAACTACGACAGACAGTTACGTAATCGGCTGACCGCTGGCAACACCAGTCGGCGCAACGATCGCAGAAAACATCGCAAGCACGAGAGAAACGACAGAAAACATCAGAAGCAGAGGCGCGTCGCGGCAAATTTCGAGTCGCGCCGCCAGTCTAACTCGTCCGATCAGCCGCCCTGCGACGCGACCTTCGACTTGGTGGACCAAGAGCTCGGCATACCCGAGAGTTTCAAAATTTCCTATCCTCATTATTACGAGGACGCCATTGCAGAGTGTCCTGGTGAGTACTCCAGGACGAACCACCAGAATGCGTCTCAACATCGACAGAGGAACCGGTATAACAATTCGAGCAGTGCTGTGCAGCACTACGCGGACCTCTCGCTCACAAAGAGCAGAAGCAAAACGTCCAAGAGGCACACAAACAACACTACCAGGGACTCGAGGTCGTCCTCGACGCCCTCGATCGCGCAATACGCTGAGATGCACTTTCGTGACGTCGGTCAGGAGATCGACGTCTGAAGGTAGAGTATTTTGCCTCATTAGAGCGATCTTTTCACACTCAGTCGACTTTCTTTACTTCCTGTTTAACATGATCATTCGTCGTTCATTTGTCATTCAATTCACTTTTTGACTGATAAATCGACCGGTTAAAAGATCGTTCCGAATTGCATGTTCAAAATTGCTAACAATAATTAGTTTTTTTTTTTGTGTTCAGTTGTTGTGCGAATGATGAAAAAAGTTGCATTTCTAATTTATAGACTTTACACGTATTAACAAACTTTTCAGGTTTTTATATTTTGAGTTAAATGAAAAAAAATTCAAGATCATGGAAAGTTATTTGCTGAAATAAGGTTTGTAGCATATTTGAAGGCAGAGTACGATTTTCGAGTCGATTCATTGACACATTACCATCAGATTCGAAATTCGGGTGGTTTTAATTGACACTGGACATTTGCTTCAGTGTAACATGCAATGTGATTGGTGCAATTAATCTCGATGAATTTATTGATTGAGATCGTTTGACGCAATTTCCACATCATACGTTCTGCTGCTTATGACGTATTCATATAAAATTAGTGAAGTAATGAACAAGATTGAATGTAATTATAAGAAGGCAAATATTCTACATGAAATGTTTAGAATGGTAAGTGCACTTGCGAACTCCGTTGAAAATAATAACGTGATTAAAAATTTTTCATTTTCCCTAAAATGCAAACGCAGTTTCCATTGCTCTGCTGCACTTCTCACCATTTCTCAATAATTCTCAGCATTTCATTTACATACTTTCGAGCTGTTTTACCACAACTCGAAGTGACTATATTGCGCAAGTTTCTCTCTCATTCTATATCATTCCTTTTCAAACATATAAAGGGGTATTAACTAATTTTTCAAAATTACTAACATTATCACAAAACTTTTGTTATGCATATTTCATTGTCGTATGTACATTTTCCATAGATCGTCGTATTAAAGTTTTAATCTTTCTCATATTGTAGATAACGTAAAAATATTCATTGGTCAAAATTCTGTCGAAACCTTAATGTCGTCAATGCATTTATTTTTGTGAACTTTTGTGATTTTAAAAAAAGTATACTTGAATATGAACAGCCAATGGAGGGATACAACTATATCACTCCTTGTTTAATTGTTTCGTTGTCTCGAAAAATCCAATAATGAAATACTTCCATATCATTACTCTTAACAATGTTCTGTGTAACCGTCATGAAATAATTTTGCAACTTCTTATCGATTATATCTTTCGTCACCATTATTGATTAAAACTTTGCATCAGATGGCGGTGAATAATCACGATTATTGAATCATTGCTATTTCACGCAAACACAAAAAACTAAACGAGAAATTTCGCTGTTGACAGTGTTATTTTAAAGGTTATTTTCGCCCGTGAGAACAAACAATTAATACGAACTACACTGACAGTATCGCGGAGTGAATAACAATATTTTCCAATAACAATAATAAATGTACCCATCCAAGCGAGTGACAATAAATTATTAACATACTCGGACTTCTGTATTCCAATTTAGATTGAAGAATTCAATGTCAACTGGTAATTAATGAATTAGGTGTTACATCAAGCGTACCAACGAAAAAATCATCACTGTTTATTTTCGGTGTATGAAATTTTATCTTTCATTTCATCTATTTCAAAAACTATATATTAAAATAAAATAACACTTGCCTTCAAAGATTAATTTGTGAACACTACTTTTGAATAACATACTACATTTGAAAAAAAGCCTCTAACTCACTACTTACTATTTCCGCTCCTGTTTACTTTGCATAAGATGATCGTGCGTTACAGAGCAACACGAATATTTTCTAGAGGACTACTGAAGGTAATCTTGCTGCTGGAGGTAGAGACAGAAGTAGTATTCAGAATTTTCACTTTGATGTAGAAGTTAAGTTCATGAAAAAATCTTCTGAAAACCATGACTTTATTAACATATTAACATATCTAAAAGAAACACACAGGAATGTAACTAAAATATGTAATGTACGCGAATACATAAATACCGAATTTTAACTATTGAAAGTTTTACATTTACTAAAATTCAAAAAGTTTGTTTTGTCTTGATAAAGAGTAGTGATAATATTAATTTATGCAAAACTACAAAACTCTGGAAAAAGAACATTGACAATATAATTTTGTTCTTATCTTACTAAAAATTCAAATAATTGTAGATTGAATGTAGATAAGTTGATACATTACATATTCGATGCAATAAAAATAACATTTTCACGATACGCAAAATTGACGTTCTTATATCGAAACTTAAAAATTAATTCGATTCTTTTAATCTCGCATCTCATGTTCGTGGTTGAAACAAGCAAAATTTTATGCGCACACAGCACACTCTGGTGCATGACCCAGTGCAATGTGTTCATAGGAAACTTTATGGCGTTCGATCTGCGGAGCTGCCGCGATATCTTGCCGGCTTGCCTCGATTCGCCCGCTTTTCCAAGCTTGAAATATTAACTGGCTTCTTTACGAGTCGCAAAGTCGAGTCTGCGCGAATGTTTATTGTCTCTGCGGAATATACAAATTAATATGCAATAGCTATACGTATAGAAAGAGAGTGCGAATCGTCCCACTGCGGGCGATAAAGAAATCGAAAAATAGAGAAAAATGAAATAAAACGCAAGCTGTTATTGGCTCAGCGTGGCACCTCATTCTTTACCTGTAAGCGAAGCTTTCAAAGATTCTGTTTTTTGACTGTATATTTCAACCGTTCTTCCAATCTCTTAGTCATCTCACGAACAATCACAAAGCTCTAACAAATGATATGTACATAATCTTTATCAAGTTAATATCGTACACAGCATGAAATCAATCGCAGAAGTGCAAACGTTTTCCTTATAATTTCTTTATAATTCTGAGACTAATTATAGTATCAAATGAACCTTGTCTCAAAAATAGTACATACCATATTTTTAAGTTGATTATACATAAAATTGGAAATGTGTGTAACGTTTAACATATTTCCACATTAGTGACTTTTCTCGTAACACGTCACTCGTTTATTACTATTATTTCCTCTAAATATTGACAGTTGCATTTCCATATATAAATAAAAAATGACTTAACACATTAACATGACACTAATAAGGATGTTTTATAATTGTGAAGAATATACGGAAATAAGATTTGAGATGTATATTTAGTTGAATTGTATGCGGTAATGCGGGTTAATGAGAAATGAGATACGTTCTGCTGAGTTATTCTGTTAATATGTAATTTAACACAAACTTACCAAAATCTGATTCAGACCGGACGAGCAGAGTATTAGATTGTAATAGAGCAATAGGACTAAAAATGTCACATTTCCAATCAGAACCGTAATGACAGTTCTCACTTCCACTAGAAATGTATCAGACTCGGAATATGAATACCAGATCAGAATCTTGTTATATTGGGAAATTGCTATTTTAGTTTCTAATGCAACGTTATTTTGAACTTTGGGCACAGAACAAAATTACTCTATTGCTTTACAATAAGAGTATAATAGAATAAAAGTGATATTATTCTGCAATACAAGTTTGTCTCATATTTGGAATAATCAAATTTAAATCGCTCCTTGCTGCAACTATCAATTGCTAATTGATCATCTCATTTATTTTGTGTACGATGTAATGAAAATGTTGAATCTGCAGAATTTAATTTCTGATTAATTCGTTGCCACTTCCATAACTCTATTATACAGCTGAAAATATTTTATCACAGAATTACAAGAAGATGGAATGTATTGAATTATCGAGAAGGTTATCTATAAAATTACCATTTACATCAAAAAACCTGTGATGACATTCCACTGAAGAAATTCCAAAAACGCTGTGAAAACTGTACGGAATCGTATCACGTATTAAATTTTTCAAACCATTTATCCGTTATTTATATTTACCAAATGTTCACCTCTTCATGAGAGCTGAGTGCAATATTCAACATTAAATTAAATTTGCAATACGATTTCCTCACAATCAGTTGTCAGTCATGTAAAAAGTTGATAAAGTGTTCAATATAATGTTCACGCAGATATACGT
>JABFPT010000246.1:32400-42958 GCA_022817245.1 Nixonia krombeini | reverse complement strand
TTGTTAATCCATGGCCAAATTGAGGTACAAAACATGAATATACAGTACCATGGATTTAGTGAAAATAAATTTCAATGAGCCTCGCCACTGATCGAAAATTTGTGTTTGGACACCTAACCTCGGAAAACATTTGACCAAACCGAATATTCGGTAATCAGTTAATCTATAAAATCTGTAATAAGCGAAATGAAAACGGTCATACTCAACTCATATAAACAGAACGGTAGGTCAAGATGGAAAAACGCGCGTGGAATTTCAGAATTTGAACGATGAATGGGGAAGTATTTTAATACTTTTCATGAAATATCGTGTATTTTATGGTATGGCGCATTGTGGACGACCTTTTATTTCTTATCGTATTTTATATACCTTAAAACATGGCGTTGCATATTTTTCGAGTAGAAAAAGCGTGCTTTTGTTACTCCGGAATGCTGAATCGCTACGACGTATCACTTTTCCAAGAGCCATTCCGCGACTTTCTGCAAACCACTAACGACTTGAATGAAGATTACACTTGAGCAGCATTGAGAGGATGGTGCGCTTTGTTACGCGAATCAATGCATCAACGAGATAGAAACCGTGAACAGCGGACCAGGAATGTGGTTGTAATTTATGATACTTAACTGACTTGAATGTCAAGAGCGTTCTTTGCCGTGGTGTTCGCGGTATAAGACGAGGTTATAAATCCTCCAGAAATCGCATCAATTGCTGTGATCGCATAACATTATTCGAGCAACTTCGATCTACTTTTATTTCCGCGGTTCTCTCAACTCCACCGGATTCCGCATTCCTCATGTCATCTTCATTCAACGTTTCCGACGGACTATTTCTAATGCCATCAATTACTCGCGCGACGATAAAACGTGGTTATAGCCACAAACAGCTTCTTGTTGTTGCAGAAGAATTGAACTCGCATGCGAGAGTGTTGTCTGCGGGAAGTGAAAAATGAAACAATATTTGTCACGGTAATAGCGGTATTTACGAACCGCGTGTGATTATTATATGGATCCTAACTATCTAGTTACCGTTTGACAATCAAATTGTCTCGCCGTTCTGCACGCGATTTATATCCGTATAAAGTGCATGTTAATGAAGGGAAAATACACAGAGAGAAATATATGTACAGAATAATACTGCCGTATTGTATTATCCAGAGCCGTGCTTGCGTAATATTGAAACAATTTTCAGAAGTGGAGGCTAATGCCGCAAGTCAGTACCGAGAGCTCGCGCATTTGTGAAATATTACTCAAATGCAATTGAGTATTATTTGGAGAGTTCTTCCATTTTGGAAAATCTTTAGTTTCTCCCGCGGGATACGTGCCGTTTATTTGTTCTTCCTTACGTGGCTGACCTCAATAGTCTACTTATATTCCGCAGGAGATGTTCCCAATTTTACTTTGTCTCTATTCAAGGCAGTTGTTGCAGTACGAGCATGGTCGTGCAGAGAAACATAAAAGTGTGATAATTCAAGTAATACAAGTGACGCGAAGAATGCATTATCGAGAGAAATATGGTCGCTGGACAGACTTTCCGTCCGTTTCGAATCAATGAATGGAATAACGGCGCATCGGCGATTCACTCCAATTAATTGTCAATTATTTTCCCACGTTTCCGTTCCGCATTTTCGCCTCATGAGGGACCAAGCTTCGTAGCAAAGCACACACTTTGTCTATTTGCTTAGCAAACACTTCGTATCCCGGAAGAAAAGAGAGGAAAGATAACCGAAGCGATTTCTCCGGAAACGCAATTCGTTTCCTTGATTTATTACTGCGAGCTTTTTTGTAAATTAGAAAGTGCATTAAAAGCAGCGCGTGCCAATATAAAGCAATCCCCGTTCCTTCGAATAAATGATCAACAATTTTTTGGTATTTTCGCAGGATCTGGGATAATAGCACGTACCAGCACAAAAAGCCTCTATCCCGCTAATGATTCTCCGAGAAGATTAATTACGCTCTTTGCTTTTGTTATTTGTGGTGTGGAAGTGAAATCGCTAACTGGATACTTTTAACAAAATTGACTCGTTGTTTGTGCTGGATTTCGACGTTGTGAATCAGAGGGATGGGATAACGTAAGAGCACGTTGCATATGCAACGGAGGCCCACCGCGTTCGGTCAGTAGAGTAGGAAGAGGAGAGGTCGGCCAGGAAGTAATAAGAGCCACTACAGCGAGACAATTCGCTTGCGCGTTCACGAGATTATTTCACCAGCGCTACAAACAATGTCAAATGTGGAAACGTATTTTAGAGAAATTAAAGTATCTGGTTCGTGACTTTTCACCATTATTCTATCACTGCAGAAGTGCTACGCTATCGGCAAATCATACACAACTTTCAACGACAATGCCAGGAATGATTATTTAATTGCCCGTGACTTTTTGGCGGCTTTCACTTCCACAGAAAATAATAGTGCTTGAATCGATAACCTATATCTACGTATTTAAGAGCGTATTTCGCAATAAATTGACGATAGAGTCGTAACTTTTTCAGCAGTTTTCATCCCGGGATCGCAACTGCTTTTTCCATCTTGAACATTTCCCAACACACTCGTTCCGACTTTCTCGCCAAATTCTGTATTTATTTTCCGAAAGGATAATCGATTCAGTCATTATTTCCCTTCTTCGCAAAATAAACAAGTGTGCAATTTTCATTATTCCCGGCAAGTAAAACAAACGCTTTCGATTCCCGTGTTTACTAAAAGCCATTTACATTATAAAAATGGAAGAGATATTCCCGTCAGCCGTTCCCAGATTCCACTTCCCAATTGCGCACGGGTGAAATTCGTTTTTATTCAATTAATATCTCGCTTCCTATAATTTCGAGCTTATTATAATTAAACGCAGAGTGTCGAGGTTTGCGGCGTAACGGTGGAAGTGCGAGGTCGATGATGACAACACATCGATACGGTAAATAGAGAGACGGTGAAGCGAGAGGTGAATGGATAATTTATTGTGCGTTGTAATTTCGAGCGGCGCAGAAAACCATTTGGTAAGCAAATTATGAAAATATTAGTACAGTGCGTTCGTTTCTGCCGCATCGATCGTCGATCCCGAAATTCATGACTGATACGGAAAATTATGCCGATCATTTTTTTTCCGTCACTCGCTGCCGCTATTTATTTCCTTTTCTATCAAATATTTTCATCCCATTGCTCTTTGAAATTTATATACGCAGATAAATTGAAGATAAAATTTCACTTATCCGAAATGTCCTTGATTTAATGCTAATTGAATTGTAAATACTTTTTCATAGCGCGACTGCGGTTGAAATTTGCTCATTCGTTATTCCACTGACGACGTTATTTTGTTAACGATTATATTATTGCTATCTTTCTCATCGAGAAAAAATATTACGTGTGAGCGAATATCCAGCTTACCGCGGGAGACTCTCGAAGGCAAATTGTATATTAATCGTTTGTCCATCATAGGAAATAACAATTTTCGTGGCATTGCTTTATTCTTCGATAAATAATACATGAGAAGTGTGAAATTATTTATTACGTTTCCGCATCGTATTCACCAGTATATTTTCACCTTAATAAGGCGTGTTTATTCTCATGTTTTATTAATGACCATATAATTATTCGTCGCTTTTGCGCGGCTTTGCGGATTTGTATAAACATCATGGAAAACTTGCAGCAGATTTTTTTCGTCTGACGAGGTAACTTTAAATAATCATGAGTTGCGAAATCCGCGTTTCCCGTAACAGCGCATCTCTCGTTTCCCTCGCATGGACCGTGGTCCTAATTATGGTCTGTTAAAAGCGACGAAGAGCGAACTCAACAGCGCGAGATCGTTCACGAATAATCAATGCATCGAAAAACGTAAGAAACGTGTTTGTAAACGAGAACGGCGATTTCGTTCGCAGACGCCGGAAAGTACCACTTATCTTGTTTTCTCGACAGCTTTTACGCATTGCGAACAGGCAAAGCATTCTCTTGTGCAAATTTCTGGAAACAAAGAGTTATGGTTCACCAGACTTTTCGTTGCGCGGATTTATGTATTTTACTCGCGAGTCATAGACTCGGCAGATCCTTTTTCCGTGGGAAAGTTTTATAATCAGGCAAAGTGTGTTTGGAGGCGGATGTCAAAGACACAGCGGAAGGTGCGTGTCGTTTAAAAAGTGCAACGCGAGTATGCTAATAAGCGGACGGTGCACTTTACTGCCACGTGGGATTTACGGCGTAACCTTTAATTCAATAATAACAGCGCCAAGGTCCATAAAAGGTGAGCGAATTAATGTGATTGCGGCGATTACGGAAATCAACACATGTGCGCGTACCAGCGCGAGTTTTTACCTCAGTAAAATCGAATATATATCGTACTTCCAATTACTATGCCTTTATCACGTTCCCACTGTCCACCTTCTGGCGCATATACAGATTTACGGAAAAAAGCTGGGCAAAAAGCGCGTATTTAATTCGAACAATTGCTTCCTCGGCGAGGCTATTTTTCGTCGATTTTGCCCGCGAGTTGCCATAGTGTCGACAGTTTTACTTCCATTCCGTTATTGCTTCGTCATTCCAGGGAACAGGGAACCGATGGAATTGGGGAATAATTCCGTTTGAGCGTGCGTTTTCCCACATCTACTTTCATTGCACGGCTTTGCAAACTCAACAAACCAAGATTGACAACACGACTCGCTCGCACGAATGATTAACTTCTAATGCGTACCTTGCAGTGGTAATTAGTCACAAACTCCATTGTTTCGCAGCACGCTGTTCAGTACGGTCACATTTCTGATTCTTCGGCTATTGATCCGCTCGCTAACACGTGAATAATCTTTCTCTCGTTTGTAATTGCTTTTCGACTCTTTCGATGAATGAATTTCCGTAACGTTCCCCGATGCTTTGCAACGATCATTTGTCCACTATTTGGAACAAAGAAAAACTTTGTGCTCGTTATAACGCCTTGTTTTAGGAAAAAAAGCAATTATTAACCGAAAGGTGAATATTTCACGTATTTTTATTACAAATATAGCATTCACAGTGCTTACATCTGTAAGTGCAAATTGAAATAAGGAATTAATTAAGTATTGACATGAGAAGCGAATTTCCTTTTCTGTCGTGAGATTTTCCTTTTCTGATAATATAGTGAGATAGTGAGGTTATTCCGATATTTTCTTCCATTTTTAGTAAAGCAAAATAATGACGCGTCTGAAAATACGTTTTGCAAAATATAAAAAGTACCGAATCCATAACTCATATTTGAGTCGCAGATCGCATTGTAACATTCCATAAAGGAATGCCGGCAGGCATTCAATAACAAGGAAGTGTGTCATCTATTGGACTGTATTGTGTATGATCATGTACACTGTAATGGTGAAAATGTGACATTTCGAAACGCAATACGCGCCGTAATTCATCTAAACGCTTCTATTGTATGCACGTGTTGCTTGAAATGCCGAGCACAGCAGAATCGGTAATTATACACAAATATCGTAGATCATAGTTAGATTGTGCGGTAAATGGCCACATTTATCGTATATTAGAGGCGTGTTAGCTATACCGATTAATTGGCGAATTACAGGTTTCATTAGAACCTTCATTAGAATTAACCAACGACGACACGCGTGACGAAACATTTCCCTGTTCTTCTCCTCGCGGCTCTCTTCTCGAATGAAACTCGATATCCGATCGATATAAAGTTCCTTCGTGACGAAAGATATCGTAATCGGTGCTAACCATGTAATTGCGTTTGTCTCGGCGAACCAGAACAGCGGAAGGTAATATCAAAAGCGACGCGACATTTTTCACTCGATAAGAAAGCGGTGTTAAGTTGGGAAATATTTTGTTTCGTAATTCTCGTGGAAATTTCACATAACCGTATATCATTAAAATGGATGATCCCAGTCCAGGGCCGTAAATAATCGCCGCGTCTTAAATCAACAAATGCGGCATGCCGGCTATGCGAGACATCGATTTGTTTATCTTGAAAACGGTGTCGTCGCTCTTGCGGACGGTCTCAATCCCAATGCGATTCGGGATTCGGATTCACCTCGTGCGGAAAACCGGCAGTATTTTTACCCCCGACACACGTTACACAAGGCGCGCTGCGCAGAACCACACGTCGATTTCGTCGCTCGCTCGCGAGTATATCTTGTTTACGGAAATGATGACACCACTCATCTTGTCCGCCTATGCTTTCATCTTTTATGTGTTTATATGATCGGGCATCTGTATTCCGCATTGAATAAGCTGCAATGCCTCGTTCCGCGGTGCGACTCTTCAGACGCTCGAAACGATGGAACGCTGCTTGCTTCGTTGAACTGCCGCGGTGCGCCGAGTTATCGAAAATGTTAGCACTGCATACAAATTTATAACAAACATCGCGCGAATCACGTCTTTATTTGCACAAAGGCGCAGCATCGCTCGCGAACGACGAACAATGGGTGGACGGGAATTGAAGAAGACTGAAAGGGAAAAAATGAAGGGAGTAGGATAGAAGGTGATGGAGGGAGAGGAGGGAGAGAAAGCATGGGACGAGACAGGGGTAAGGAAAAAACGACCCTCCACAATAATCAGAGCTACACGAGGATAAAGGTAGGACATTCATCCTTCCTTTTTTTCTCACGGCCGGGTAATAAGATCGTTTATTTCCAAGGAAACTTTCTCAACGTACGATTTCGAGTTTTTATTGCGGCAGTTATTGCGATGCTATTGCTCTTGGATGCGTATTGGTTTTGCGCGATACTTATCTACGTATCGGACGCAACGAGAATCCTATTCATTTTTTACATATTCCCCCTATCACGTCGACTCGTATATTTCTGATTAATCTCGAATGAACAAGTGGTTCCACGCATTCGCGCATTTCACCAGTCATGGATTAAAAAAGGCGAATGATTTTTCCAGGCAATGGAGACGGCGGGTGTTTTCCGCAACGCGTATATCACCCCCAACCCGAATTTTCGGTAAAAATGTCTGGCTGAAAGTATCTCTGTGTAAATTAAGAAATTTTCATCCTTTTTCGGCGACGCGGCAGCGTTGCGGCCTCCGCGGCACGGTAAATTGTCGGCGTTGGCCTCTTTACAAAATGCACGGTGGTGAGACATCACTGTAACGGCGGAAGGAAGATTAATTATGCGGCCTCATCTGCTTCTCTATTCATGCCTCCACCGTGTGTTGCGCGCTCATATCGCACATGACAGTGTGTAGTAAATAGTCGTAACAAGATACACGAATGAGCAAAAGAGGCTATTCCAACTCGGCACAATCATATTGCTAATTAATTTCATTTGTTGACTTGGCATTTAATTAGCATTCATTTCGCATCCTCCTACGCTTGTCTCTCCCGCGGCGGATGTTCTTGTTCGCAAAGACTGTCGGTCAGTGTGACGAGGTATTGTCGTGACTTTATAACCGTCCACGTCCATTAATTAATCGCCGAACCGAATAATCGTCCCGTGGGACAACCGATTTTCACAATAAAATTAAGACCGGCGAGATGAAGAGGTGCGCGAAGTTCGACTCGATGGTAACATCGGGTAAATCATTAAAGAGCAGGAGCGGATTAATGAGATTGACGGATCAGTGAAACGGGGCGGAATGTCGATAATTCCTCTTTCCTGTTGGAATCGTTTATGCAACGCTCGTTGATTAATCCCACAATCGGCCATCCGCAGTTCCAAGTTTGACGTCTGTAGATACAGGGAATGTCTAAAGCCCAGAACGCGTCATGTTCAAACATGTACATCCTGTCTGTCGGTGGAGACATCTATTCGTACATACAGCTGCTGCTGGGCTATCGCTTGAGTAATTAAACACCTAGATTTGACACGTCTGCACGCGCGCAGTGCAGTCACTCCATATTGAATTAACATTCTTATTCATCGCTATCCATCCCGGCTTCGTCACGCGAGAATTTCTCCGTCTTCCTGCCAGCCATTTGCCAACAAGACAATTCTCCATTAACGCTGCACGCGGATACGGATAATTCTACGTCAACGCGCGATCGATAAAAGTCATGATTCGATCTCGTCGAACAGTCATGAATGTATTGCAGTTTTCATCCAGACTATGCAATAGATGGCCGGTGTTCGGCGAATAATTTTAATTTCGTCGTATCATATTCGCTTTCTCCTTTGACGCAATTACGTTCCACTTGTCGAAATAAAAAGGCGGCGAATTTTCTCCCACTTACCTTAACGAGATCTTACCCTCACTTCGCTGTTCGATATCTGTCAGAGGTGTGACCTGGTTCCCATTAAAAAGGAATGCCCATTTGACTGACTTTCGTCATCGCGAGAATTTCTCCTTTCAGCGGTCGCACTTTATCGAACAGTGCCCTTTTATATTTCCGCGTTTATTATGTATTCAAAAAGATCTTACGTCGGACGGCCGAAACATTGACGGTATTCGACACTTTCGAAAACGCGTTAGGCTGTTTACAATGACGATACGAGATCGTAGAAGCTGCGGCGAAGTTTATTTGACGACTGTTTTGTATCAAAAACTCGCGCAAAAAGTGGAACGAACGTTGGCTAATAAAGTTTATAACACGAATTTATATCGGGAATAATCATTTAGCAAATGCGCGGTACTAAAAAAGGTTCGTGGTTTGGTAGCAACGCGCATTTAACTTGAGCAAAAAATGCTCCCTCTTTTACCCCGTTTCCCGTAACTGCTCTAAGAAAAGTATAACAGAATTGTAAGAAATGTTTACAGCACGAATGCATCATTCTCGTCCCGCGGTAAGATAGTGGCGAAATACTTTTATTTCGGAAAGTAACTGCTGTAGTTGAAGATCACATGGCAAAATATTTGTACCTCGCCGCACTTTTATACACGTTTTACGTTCCGGAGATAAGAGCAATTTATATGAGTACAAGTCGCAGTCTTTCGTTACGCCCTCCGAGATTTGGTAAAGGAATGCAACTTTCTTCAGTATAGCAACTATAACGAATTTATGAGGCTCGCGTCATCGCCGAGGAATCGTTGAACCGTGAGCACAGCCGGCGAGAATTTCTTGCTGCGGGGGTTCGTCAAAGAAAAGCGATTTAAAAACACTCACCCCGAATCTGTGTACAGTTGTGAATGAAACCGAAGATAAATATAGAGCAATTGATAAAACAGCGTAAGGATCTTTATGACGATCGGCAGTATTTATTTTCGATACTACGAGCCGGGATTTGACGTTGAAAAATATGCGGCTCAGACATTTACAGGCATTTATCGGCCTAGGAAAAATTCATAAACCTGAAAATATATGCACGAGTGAATACTAATGAAATGGAGAAACCGTTTTGCCGGCGTATACGAAACAGTATACAATTTTTCAATCTATTCTCCACACTTTGGATTACCTGTCACTTATCCGCACTCGCCTCGCGAAAAAGGTATATTGTTGTTAATTTCAAAGTATTCCAATTGACATGCGTAACGCGTACAGTTGCGGGATATCAATTTATTTTATTAAAATGAGAATTTATAAAACAACGCGCTCGATAGCTCCAAACACGGATATTAAAATGCTTTATATTCAGTAGAATGAAGCGGTTCTTCACAGACTTGTACATATTTTGCAGCTTAAGAACAGTACTGGAAAGTTTTTATGACTTAGGCAACGAACGTAAAATGATATATGGTACCTTTAGCGACGACACTTCGCCAAGTTTTTACGGTTATTATCTAAAGAAATTACCAAGTATTAAAACCTCTGTTTCTCATATTTGTAACAGCCCTGGTGAAAACAAAATGGCCGTTACATTTCGACGCGACAGTCGGTACAGTAATATCAATAGCTATAACGAAACTTGCGTTTATACACACATCTATCGTGCCGGTAATACCCGTTTTCGATGAGTCCTACAATTTTAACTCAACCTTGAATTGATTGAAATCTTTGTACTTTATCTCTGACGGTAAACGATCGAAACCAAAGTTGGCATCATTTCCGTAGTCGTGAAACAATTGAAACATTTCTGCAGCGTTTGTAAAAATCGTGCTAGACACGGCGTATCGTCGCCTACAATCGATTCGCCCGTATTTCGACATCGCCGCTCAAAAACAAGTTTGCGTGTACGAATCGTGGGTGAATGGTCGTTTAATGCCGGACGATGTCGCCAACTGCATTACGAATTCATAGCTTTGTGTCGTCGGTCAACTGCTGCGTCGAGAATGCAAGGAGATTTTTCCCGCTGAAGCGCTTTGTCGTAAAGTGCGCTGTAGTTGAGGAGCCACTATGATACGTGACCGACATTAAAGCCGCCGGCACTTGAATGTGCCGGATTCCAGGCGTATCAAATTCAGCTCATCTCACGTTTGGCACGTACTAAACTATAATCTCGGGAGAAAGTAAATATGGTGCATAGTACTGCATCGATTGTTTAGAGCACAAAGCTTCCTTATCGCTGACGACTTTATAACTGCATTCCTGCATTAGAGTCGTACTCGGTACGCTCGTTTGTAACCGGGATGACGGTTACACGATTTCCTTGAAATCGACAGTTTCGGGGCATTTATTGCTCGGATCAGAGTCGGTTTTCTTTTATAGAAACGTTCGAATGTGTGTCACTGGATGAAATCCATGGTTGAGTAATTTGCACGAGTGATTAGATTATTCT
>JABFPT010000245.1:36189-47805 GCA_022817245.1 Nixonia krombeini | reverse complement strand
TGCAGGGTAATCTATTTTCATACAAGTCAATTCAAGATATTACTCATTCACCGTCAAATACAAAAATTGCTCTTTACACTGAATTATTTTTTAATACTCTCGAATCCAAATTGACACAGAAATTGCAAGAGTCTTCAGTATGGAATTATTTACTAGTAACCAATAGGATTGATTTGATTAAGAAATGGATTAATATAAGGTTTGATAAAAACGAAATAACAGAAAATGAAAAATTGGATGAGTCCATCTTTGCAGAGAATACTCTCAAACATTTAAAAATTACAAAGAATATGGTTCAATCAGTGGAAGCTTGTTGTTCAATGTCTCCGATAATTCAAATGGTTTACAATAACTTTTGCAGGTATTTGATTTCATTAAGATATTATAAAAAATATTAATATAATGTCCATTATCAGATAACATATTTGTATTTGAAGAATATATTGATTTTTCTAGGTATGGCATTTTTTCGAAAAAGGATCAAACAGAGGTGAAACTTATATTAGCAAGACTTTTCAGTGCTTCTATAATTCCTGAAGAATTTCAGGAAATATTATCTTGTGACTCGTGCAATATAGATAAAACGCATTTTTTGTCAAAATTGCATATTTTGAGATACTTTCGAGGTAATAATGAAAAAGTGATTGAGAAAACAAAAAAACTGTTAGGTGCTATGAATGAAGTTTGTACAGAAAGTAATGATAGAAACAAATCATTACTTCATGCTATATTACAGTCAATAGTTTTTATTGAAGGAAATGTCAATATGTACTTAAAAGTTAATCCTATAGTAACATTCACTTTGGTATTTTTGGAGTATATGATTAGAAGGATAGAATGGAATAATAACCGAAATAATGAATTAGCAGAAACTCCAACTATACGTGACTTATTTCTGAGTGAAGTAGGATTGTATATTGACTCGATAAAGATATCTAAATCAATTTTACAACATTCATTACTCAGTTTATCCTATTTGGAAGTAAATGTTAAGGAATGTAAAGATGGCCCCACAATGTACAATCTTTTGGATAATTATAAGAAATTTAATGCTGTCGACATGTTTAAGTGGCGTATTAACAATGAACCCATGCCAACATTTTCTAATGTAGAGTGGTCAAGAATGTATGGCCACAAGGAGAAATTAACATTCATCTATTACTTAAGAGAAGCACGACCAAACATGGCTGTTTGTACATTGTACATGCGAGGTCGAGACAAAGCAATGAGCTGCTTATCTGCAAAAGTGTAAGAAAATAATTTCAATGATTATTAATTAAATAGATTTAAGTGCATATTTGAATCCATTAATATTTTCAATTTATAATATTTAGTATATCTCAGGCTGCATTACACGCTCACATTTTTGGACTGAGACATTTACATGATGTAGAAATAGTCAGTGGATGTATTTCTTTTATTGAAATATTAGGCATTAATTCTGAGAAATTAAGGCTTCATGTAACTGCAGCTAATTATATACAAAAAGATGTACAAATTTTTCCTGGTGAGACATCTTTATATGAATAAATAACTGTCTTTCCATATTTCTTGATAAAAAATGTATCGTTTTACAGAAGGTCTATTAGAATCAATCATGTATGAGAATCAAGAAGATTTAAAAACAATGTTAAATTATTTGGAGTCTAGTTATCATTCGTCACTGAATAAAGATTTAGTTACCAACACGGATGATTTTATTGTTGCATTAAAAAAGTGGGATATCCTTGTACACTTTGCAAGAATGCACAATGCGGCACTACCTATGTCTTTGCTGAACTTTCTAGCATCTAATGATGCATGGATGGAATTCATTTTAGTTTGTCACATTTTTGCATATACTACAGATCAGGTTAATATTTTTTAACTTAACTTTAAGACCTAATACTTTAACTTAGTTTGCCGAAACAGTTTGCCGAAAAAACTCCATAAAAGATTTTAATATTATAATATTAATTTTCAATTGAAGATGCGCATATTATTAATTCCTAAATTAAATTTAACTATTTCACAGGTGATAAGTAGTTTACAGCATTTAAAAAATACTACGATGCGAGAACATTTGATACTGGCGTTAAACAATTGTCAGTTACTGAAAACAGATATATACAACGACGTACACAAATTTAAGAACAAATGGTCAAATTACATTCCATCTTATAGATGTGATATAAAAATGTTTACTGATTGTGATGTTAAGGTTATAAATATAAATTTATACAGTGTATGAAAATTGTTAATACTTTGACAACCAATGTGGTGTAGATGTAACTGCTAGTAATAAGTAAAAATATTTGAGTGCAATGAATGGATGTCAAAATGTTAATGGTAATTTATTATACTAATTTACCCACAATTAAATTGAACTAAACACGTTTTTAGACAAAGATTGAATTGAAGGACTTGTCAAGATCAAACAAGAATGCCGAGAATATAACTGAGCAACTTCTGTCCGACGATTTGTG
The DNA here is from genome assembly GCA_022817245.1 of Nixonia krombeini. Lineage (NCBI taxonomy): Eukaryota > Metazoa > Arthropoda > Insecta > Hymenoptera > Scelionidae > Nixonia > Nixonia krombeini. The sequence continues at coordinate 45,340 of JABFPT010000245.1, read as the reverse complement.
GTTAAATATTTTAAAATCTCACAAAAGTCAAGATCCACCAGGCTTGTTACTAACAGTATCTCGTATGATAAAAATGCCAATTCTAACTGTATTAGCAACGTGCTATGAAGTTAGTAACATCTAGACTTTAAATAATGTTTTATATAAAGTGCATATACTTTTAGATTTAATAACAGATTTCATAGATTTAATTTAATTTTTAACATTTGTTATTATATTATCTACGTATTCAAATGTTTGTTTTTACTCTTCAGCCTTCATCAGTTGCTTCGTACTGTTACTCGTGGTTAGCAATCTCTGTTGAAAATACAGAATTCATAAGAAATTATACGGAATGTGTGGAGCAACAAATATGGCCAGCTACTAAAGTTTTGCATTTATTTCGAAATATGGTATTATCTGGCTATATCGATACTCTTAGAAGAGGTCTACTAATATTTATGCCAGTAAGATAATCAATAATCATAAACATTGACTAACATTGAAATGTAGTATTATTTACATTAAAAAAAAACTGAGTTTGAAAGATTCAATTTTTGTAAGTCATGTAAATAAGTAAATTGTGTGACCTAACGTAAAATGTAAAATGTTATAGGAAAATCCGCTCAGCCTTTTTTTCGAATTTTTGGTAATGTGTATCAATTTTGGGAATTTCAAAGATGCATGGCCACATTTGCTCAACTTTAAATCAGGTTGTTCCATGCTAAAATGTAACGTAAGATACTTATAGTATAATTTTTTATTTATTAATTTCAGATACACTTTTATCAGAAAACAACATTCAAATTTAAGGAAACAAATTTTTATCTTCCAGAAAATGATTGACTGGGAGTATAGTGATACTACATATTTAGAAAATTCATTTTGGGTAGAGACTGTAGCACTTCAATGTATTTTTACAGTGCTTGAATGTAATTCCCGAAGTACTTATTTACAAAGTAAAATTTTGGAAATTTTGATACAATGTGATTTTCAAAAAAGTTTAAACGGTATGAATTTTTTATGAAACATAATCATTATTATTTTAAAAGAAATTACTTTTATATTAAATATATGTTAAATTTTACTTAGTAGGACTAACAGTTACATTATTAATATTTGAGAAAAGAACATATGCAATTAATTTGTAATTTTTCAGTGGCATCTCCAAACTTTGAATTATTATTGGCATACATTAAAATTCTCTTAAAGAGTAATGTCAGATTCAACTTCTTATCTTTTGAAATCGTAGAGGGAACGTATAATTTTAGTAATGAAATACAGAGATGTATAAATAATTTATTGCAAGACCATAACTATGAAGGTGCTTTGCAAATGTCACGAATTGCACAACTACAATCATCAAATATTATACTTTCTCAGGTATTATACATTTATTTATAATTAGTTAAAGATTTATGTATATACTTTTTATTATGGACCTTTGCTACAAGAGAAAAGAAATTCATAAATATGCGAATGTTTATTATTTGAGCTTTTTTATATAGTGTGAAAGCGAATTTGAACAAAACACGCTTAATAATGGCAATATAAATCTTGGATTCTGGAAACGTTGTGCCTCAAAATTTGTAGAATATAATGTTTGTTATAAGAAAGCAGCTAAATTTTTTGTAAAACATGCTGAAAAGGTGCAGTCGTATAAAGAAAGGTAATTTATTTAAACTTCAGAAAAGATGTAGATTTGAAGTTGCTATAATGCAACATGTTTCGGTACCTGTTTTAGATTCGAAGTATTAAAATTAGCCTTGGAAATGTTGAAACGAAATTTCGAAGACAAAGAAGTGTGTGATACAGTAGAAGTAGCAATGTGGAAATCATGTATCTTAGCTGGTCTTGATAATATAGAGATTCAAAAAGAAGAGAAGATTTTTAACAAGTTAAGAGCTGAATTGCTTTTGATTACGAAACCATTGATTACCTGTAATGTAAGCAACTCACTCGAAAGAGAATCTATTGGCATATTGCTTAATTATTTATTAGATGCAAATCGATTAGAAACTGCCTTGAATATAAGCAACATTTTCAATTATAGGCATAAGGTAAGTTATTTCATTGTGCCCAGTTTTTTAATTTGCTTCTTCATGTATCTTAAAACTATTAACATTACAGTACTATTAACATTGTAGGATCTTCAGATATTGATGCTGTGTCTTAGTTTAGCGGAAGGAGAAATTTCGCCATATCGATTAAGCAATGAAGAAAAAACGTTGTTATCGGATGCAAATGTTATTGAAAAGTGGAGTAATACTTTATCTACAAATTTATGTCATCAAAGATTACCTTCAACATCATCACGTAACTATACACCAATCTTAAATCGTATAACCTGATTTTAATTTTCGGTTTATATTATTTGACTTTTTATTTTAATGTTATGTTGTAAGTGATTTTATCATTTGTTAACAAATGACAAGAATTTTTATTTATGTATGTTTCAATGCACAATAGTCACTATGTTTTTTTCTTGTAGTGAATTTGAATGTAAGTGCGAATTCTGATACAAATTTGTCAGCAAGCTTGGTCCGACAGGAACAAAAAGAATGTATGTTATTGCTCGCAAGAGCGTTAAAGGTCCTTAGACATGGTATTAATATAGGAAAGAGAGTAGCGCTATGTTATAAACTCTCTATACAAACAGGCAAAAGTTATCAAACTTTGTTATTATTAAAGAATCCAATACAATTTTTACAAGAAGTGGTAAGCATCAATTGCGATCGTAAATTAGAAATAGCTAGTGATATTATTACCGCTTATGAAATAGAGAACCGACAAGTTTCCCAGTTTTTAGCTGAAGAAATTGTAGCTCATATTACGAGAGTGATTGAAGGTAATAATACACTTTTATCCGCTTATTTCTACATAATTTAAATTTCAAAACAGCATCTCACATTTTATTTAACATTTAGTCCAATTTAAATACATGTATAATTAATTATATATGAGCATTCATTTAAAAAATGATTGTATTATTAATTAAAAATAGACGGACTTGAGGAATCAGTTGTGTCGTGGAGTAGTTCCTTCGACATAAATATTCACTCGATTATTGAGCTGTGTACCGACCCAACGGATTTGGGTGTGAAATTATTGGATATGGCTAATAAACTATTAGGCCATTCTTATGGGGAGAAAAGAAATGGTAATGATAAATGCATTTGTAATGTTTTTTTTTTACTATTTAATACGTTCTTTTTGCAGTCGTAACACTGAAAATCATAATCGAGCTTTTAATACGATCGCATGATTGTTTTACTTCATCCTGCAATATGGAAGGAATAGCCTCTGTGTTAAGAAAATGTCAACATTTGGCCAATTCCCTAAAAAACTTGGCGCATTGGAGTTTATTGGTTAATTCTTTTAATCTATGAAAATCAATACAGTATTATTTTTCGAACTGTAGTTAGATAGTTACATATTATTTAACCCTTTCGCTGCGGTTGACAAAAATGTGCACGGTACTCGAGAAAGATTGTTTGATCCACATTGCAAACCGATTTGCTATGACGGTGTTTATTGAAAAACAGCTTTCCTCAAAACGGGGTATTTATAGCTGAAAAACACACGTACTTTTAATTACACTTTGGAATCAAATAACATTATAGAATATAATATGTACGATACACGACATCTTGTGCAGAGCGATTATAATCGCCCATAGAGCGTCAGTGACATTTTATGCAAAGCGAATATAGTCGCCCGTAGTAAGGAAAGGGTTGAAAAACCTGTAATATATATTCAAATAAATCAGTACGTATATTTATTTATTTATATGTACTTTCTTCTATATTCCATTGTGTTCACAGGTTCGTCTTGTAACAGGCGTTGGTCGTTTCACTGAGATGAATTATGTTTTTCAAATTTTAAAGGAACATGATCAGTTTGAATTTTTGTTAGGAAGGGGTTTGGACAAGGTAAATAACATGTATATACGTTATCATATTAATTGCTTTACTTTTTAATTAAATGATTATAGGTGCCGGGCTTAAAAATGGCTTTGTTGGACTTTTTAAAGAGAAATTGTCCTGAAGATAAAGATCTTTTCAATATAGTAGCACTGCATTATCGGCTTTATTATGAAATTGCTTTGATATGGGAGAATGAAGCCAAAGACATAATCAAAGAACTGGTAACTGAAACAAAAAAAGATTGTGCCAAAAACGTGCTTCCCAATCAAAATGATTTAAAGTTAATTCGAAATGAAAAAACGGAAAAACAATTGCAGTTGGCGGTTGGAAATTTTATTCATGCAACACAATATTTCTTGCAAGTAATAGAAAAAATAAGTTATTGATATTTATTTTTTCTTATGTGAGGGAAGTATGGATATATTTATATCTTTCTTTTATGTATTCTTAAGGATGATAGACTAATTTTGGCCAGTCGATGTTCACATCAAGCTGAATTGGTGGCTCTCCAAATTTCGTTGCTCGACACCGTGCCCTATAATCACCAATTTACATTTATTTTAAATTTAAAAGGAGAAGAAATTGATCGAGTAATATGCAATGTTTTAAGTTTTCCGCAAGCCTTGATTCTTGCACGAGCATATAATCATCATGTTGATTGGGCATCCGCTATTTATACACACTGCTTGACAAACGGAGAAATGAAATATTTGAAAGATTTTTTATCATTTAAAAAGTTAACAGCTAAAATAGTCAGGGATTGTACAAAGCGGTAGGTATATTTTTATCAGAATTTTTTGCATTGCAATGGTTACTTTTACTTCTAAATTAAAAATTATTTTTAAATCAATAAATACGAATATGTTGATTATTCTTATTATGAACACGTAAATTACCGTTGTTTAATTTTACTGCGCAGGTATCGGATTGATAAATGTATAACTAAGTCTATGAAAGATAATATGGAGAAACTTGTTTCTGAATTGACGGATACCGAGTGTAAGTATGTATTAGCTAGTCAACTTGGTTTCAAAACTATCGTCCAAAATATGTTGGAAGATCCTGCTGTTGGTTCTTATTTGAAAGATAATGGTTGGAGAAACAGATACGATATGTTTGAATTTATAAGAGATGTTATGTAAGTGATGTTCATGTATATACAGCAATAATTTTGTGAATTAAAGAAAAATATGAAACATATTTTTAGAAAATAGTAAACAAAATTTAAATAGAATTTTAATTTTGTAAACATTTTACATAAAAATTACATGTTTATTATTCTCATGTAATATCTTGAAATTAATACAATATTTTCTAAAAGTCTTACATGTACATTGAACCATTCCTTAAGCTTAAAATAAGCTCATGTACAGTATTACATATTCATCTGTATTATTATGTAAAACATTGTAATATGCAGTATAAAAAAAATAAATTAATCTTGTATTTCGTTTGTAATTACTTTATTCAAATTTTCATTCAGTTTCAATAATACTTTAATTTAATTTTAATACTTAAAGTATTTAATGTAAGTAGTTGTAGCATTAAACTAAGACTTCAGAACAAACCTAAATCCATATGAATAGAGGAGAAGGACAAGAGAAATGGCGAGAAGTAACATGATATTTAAAGTCATGTTATGTGCATGCACGAATGTATGTTAATTACATTAAATACGAACAATTTTGCTGTAAGTCCAGTATGTACTATACATGTCCCATTTTATAGAATTCAGATCACTGGGTACTTCAGTGTGGTTAGAAAATTCCTATATTTTTTTAATTTCCAAGGCCAATGGTCTACATACGTTTCAAAACTATCTAATAGTAAATAAATTAACGACTTTATTTTGTACAGCTATTTTATATTATTAAACTGTTATCATATGCAACTTTTTATCAGAAATTAGACATTATTATTATAAATAAAAAAAACAATAACTGAATTATTAAAAAACAAAAATTTTCTTTTATCCTCTTTTGTTGGGCTGAAGAATTTATTAAATGAAATAACTTTACACATACCCAACATACACGATACGTTGCAACATGTTGCACCTGTATCACACTGAAAGAAAAAATTAGAATTTTATGGAAAATATATACTTTTCCTTTTAAAAAGTATATAGTAATGAAGATTATACTTTTTTTATTTATAACATCGCACGCATTTCTAGGTCGTTCATGAAATGTAGGTTGTACACCTTTTTCTAATCAATTCTGTCTTAATCGAAAGCACCTTAAAGTTTACTTTAGCTGGTATACATACACGATTGTTACAATTGTTGGTCGGAAGAGTGTTATCAACTGCGCTTGTTCTTCATCCAATACGTAGGTTGGATGTACTTGGTATTGCATATACAATTCGCACGTGCAAATATTTCATATGAATGTTAGTCATAATCCATAAAAACAAATATAGATGGGAGGCATAACGTTTTGCTTTCAAAATTCCTAATACGAAATGCCTATAAATGCATAACTTGGTTTACATTCTCCATATATATATGATATAATATTTCCCATTATCAATTACTGCTTTACGCACTATATAGTTTACATTATTTTATGAATAACTTAGCAAAGTGCTGTTTACAATAGTAAACAACGAAATTGAAGATTTAAATAATTTGAAAATTCAAATAAATGAAAATAAATACTACTGATTAATAACTACTTAAATTTACCGGAAAGCAAATTCATAATTATTGTTGTACAGTACAACTGCACGAATAACGATGACTTCGATGATTTTTTCTAGATTCTACGTATATTTTTTGTTTTATTTATATTAGGTACTTAATTATTTTTTTTCTTAAGATTGACTCACATTGTTTACCAAAGTCACATATTTACTGCAGTTTACGCAATTATACTACGTTTTCATTTATCCAGTAACTGTACTATTACCCAAAATTAGCGTGTAGGTAAATGCGTTTAGGAACTTGTCATTAACCTTCAATGTCCACTACCAACAAAATGAAAAATACCTTTATTGCTACTAGGAAAATACTAGTAATGCAAGACTCCAGTTCAATGGATCAGATCTACTGAACTTATGTGTATGTTTGTTTGTTTATATATGCACGTTTATATACGCCTATATACGTCCAAGTACGTTTAAATAATGCAAATGTTTATATTTGACTAATAATATTGATGATGGCAATTCAAATGCATACCGTTACGTAGTTGTGTGGACACACTTTTATACATTGATGCGCCTATCGCGTCAGATAATATATGAGTAGCAGATTTGTTATGAAGAAGATAAATTGATAATTTATCAATATATTCTAATATATTCTCTGTTACAATAATATTCACGTTCAGTGTAATAATTTTACAGTACATTTTATGTATCTAAAGAGAAGATCTATACAAAAAGAATGATATAGTTTAGAAAGAAATTTATATTCAGTGTACATTTTCTGTAAAAAATGAACAACAATTCTTTAAACATAAGATCTCGCCAAACCTTCGTGAGACGCATTTCGGAACATATTTCACAAGTTGTAGAAAATTTTTTTTATACGTAAGTTATTTTGATGTTTGTATATATTTGTAAACATTACGTTTATATCAATGTTAATAATTGTTTGTAGATTAGGCTTTTCCATCTCTCGTCAACCAAAAAGGTGGATTCTTCTCAGTATATTTCCTGTTTTTATTTGTCTTATTGGATTTTCTCGTTTTCGGCAAGAGAAAAATCCGCTAAGATTATGGGTCCCACCAGATTCAGACTTTGTTCATGACACTGAATGGCTGATGTCGAGTTTTGGAGAAGGACAACGTATTCAGACAGTTATTTTGACAGGAAATAATGTTTTACGGCCACAAGCATTACTCAAGGTACTATTGTACAAGGTACTCTAGGTACTATAAGATTACGGGAATGAATGACACATTTTAATGCCAGTTGTAAAGTTTATATTCATAATATTTAGTCATAATAATTAAATTGTATTTCTAGTTAATTAACATCACAGAATATGTCATGGACAATCAAAAAAAAGATATATATCGAGTCTCATGGAATGACGTGTGTTTCAAGTAAGAATCATTTATAGTATCCATGTAATACCTTTTTTTCTTTTAATTAATATAATATTTATATTGATCATAACATTCTATATTATATAATATATTGTTTAATTTTTTTATCAGAGTTCCAGTTATATCAACATTTAATTTAACATCTCGGAAGATTAGAGATACTAATGTATTTGATGATGATTTTTTTGATGAAGAACCAGTCATGAAAACAGATGAATTAAATTTTGATCCTGGCATACATGTACCTGTCAATGTCTACTGCAAAATTTTAAACAGTTTTCCTCGAGAATGTTTGCTGTTCAGCATTTTAGATATTTGGCATTATAATGTCAGCTTGATTAATCAATTAACTGAGAATGATATAATTGAGGATATAAATACAGTAACTGTTAGTCCAACATTAGGTCATACTTTAAATTATATTGACCTCTTGGGAGGTATAACCAAAGATGATCAAGGGAGAATAATTTCTGCAAGAGCTGTAAAAACGCAGTGGATTGTTCATGTTAATTTTTCAAAGGTGAACATGGATAAAATTGGAAATGAGGCGGGAACAGCTGATTGGGTAAGGTGAGTCTTTAACACAGCCCAAATCATTATGATTCTTCTGTTGTTTTCTGTTATTTGAGATTAACTATGTTCATGGCTCATTATAATTAAATAGTACTTGTACATCAGTTTATGATTTGGGTTTTGTGTGTGTGCGTGCACGCGCGTGTATATAATGTATATTTATAAAATCATAATGAAAAAATGTATAGGCTACTAAGGAAGTATTAGAATGGGAGTCCTTGTTTCTAAATAATTTGAAAGAATGCTCTAAAGATCTAGAACGAAATAAATCAACGGATAAATCGCTCTCGCTCTTCTACGAAGCTGGAAGAAGTTTTGGCGATGTTAGTTCTTCCACATTATTTCAGGATGTAGACAAATTAATAATCGGTGTTATTTTAATGGCTTTTTACGTTCAAGTAATTTTGTCAAATTTTAATTGGATCGAATGGCGTGTAAGTAGTTACTAAAACATTTTATATGTAAAAAATATTCGTTTTCATATGGAAAATGATAGTATATTTCATAATCTTTCATACATATTTTAGAGCATATTTTATTTTACAGTTTGGCCTAACGGCATTTGCTTTATTGTGCGTCGCCAGTGCTTTTGTTGTCGCCGTGGGCGCTTGTTCTCTG